>JAJHZJ010000540.1:7774200-7941949 GCA_023548195.1 Bettongia penicillata ogilbyi | reverse complement strand
TTTCAAGCTCTCCAGATTTCTCCCACAAATAAGATAAAATGGCATCTTGGTGCAAATGGAGAACAGTAAAAATAAACACAAGTTGGGGGCAATGAACAATTTTAAAAAATGGAAGAAAAATCCCACAACTGAGATTTGGCCCCTGTGAACTCTAAACATCTCCAGGCCAATTCAACTGAAACAACAAGCAGCAAGCCCTGGGGCTAGCTGGGTTGGGATGTAGCCTCAGATCCAGCTACAAGAATTTTTACCTCCAGATTGTGTGGGGAGTCAGGCATCTGAGCAGCAGAAGATTGAGGAAACCTCTGATTGATGAGGGATACCAAACGTGCTACTGAGACACAGCCTTGGGTGAGAAGGAACCAACACATACCTGGAGTGTGCAGAAGCATTGGGGTTGGGACCCTACTAGTTAGGGATACTTACGTGAGGGGCAGAAATCTTGATTTCATTTTCATGGCAGAGCTGAAGGAAGACCTGAGGCCAGAGGCACCATCCCTATACCCCAGGACGAGAAATGATTACAAGAAGTTGATATATCTTTTTAAATGAACAAGCAAAGGAGAAAGATCCCAGCTATTATGGGAATAGAAATGATCAGGTTAGTCTTCAGAGGAGGACACTGAATAAAGAGAAAAAAGTCTACTATCCCCAAAGAATAATGTCAAGTGGTCACCTGCCCAGAAAGAATTCATAGAAAAACTTTAAAAATAAAAATCAAAGGAGAGAGATTGAAGAAAAATTTTACAAATAAGAGCAATCCAAAAAAAATAAGATTATGAAAAAACAGTGAACCAACTGGAAAATGAAATCTAGAGTCTTAAGAAAGAAAATGATTCCTTGAAAATTAGAATTGAGCAAGGGGAAACCAGGGAACTTATAAAAGGACAAGAAATAACAAACCAAAATATAAAGAATAAAAGAATGAAAGAAGAGAATGTGAAACATCTCATAAGAAAAGCAACTGATCTGAAGAACAGATCAAGAAGAGAAAACATAGCAATAATGGACTACCTGAAAGCTATAATCAAATAAGGAATCTTGATACAATAATATAAGAAATAATTAAAGAAGAATGTCCTGAAGTGTTAGAACAAGAGGGCAAAATAGAAAAGAATACAGCAATTAACATGTGAAAGAGATCCTATGAGGAAAATCTACAGGAGAATCAAAGCTAAATTCCAAAACCCCAGGCTCAAGGAGAAAATACTATGAGAAACAAGAAAGAAACAATTCAAATATGTTGGAGCCACAATTAGAATCACACGAGAACTAATGATGACTACACTTAAAGACCACAGGTCTTGGAACACTGTATATCTAAGAACAAAAGAACTTGGGCTGTGGCAGAAAAGGTCATACTCAGCAAAGTTAAGCAGAATTCTGAATTTTTTTTAAAAAAAAGACATTCAATGAATTGTCAGACTTTCAGAATTTTATTGCAAAAAGACCTGAACTTAACACAAAATTTGACATACGTGACCAACAAGAAATATACAGTAACATCAAAGATTAATTACAAGGGTCTCAATAAGGACAGATTATTTACTTTTTACACATAAAAATGCAAACTGGATGTCTAAGATTGTAATTAGTCATTTGGTAGTTTGAAGGAAAGATTGGGTAGAACTGAGTATGATGTGATTCCAAAAAGTAGTACTATCTAGGAAAAAGTAAAAAATATCTTAGACAAATGACATGCAAGAGGAAGAACTGATATAGAAGAATTAGGGAAAGGAGGGCTGGTAGTTCTGGAACCCTATTCTTATGGGAAAGAGTTAGAGAGGAAACAATACATGTGTGTGTGTGTGTGTGTGTGTGTGTATGTATGAATGTGTGTGCGTGTGTGTGTGTGTGTGTAATTTAGAAAGAAAGAAGGAAAAGGAGATGGTTGGGGAAGAGAGAATGAGGGAGGGATGTTTAGAGGGAACCCTGTTCACACTGAAAACCATATCTATATTCAGAAGGGAAAAAAAGTCTTCTAAATATGTAAAGAAATAACAAGGTGAGAGAATAGAATACGGGAATAGATAGGCGTCTAGATTAATGGGAATGGGATAAAAGAGGGAATAACATAAGTAAAAATATTCTAAATTCAGATACAAACAAGAGGGCAAGGGAAAAGGAGAGAAGAGAATAAGGGAGGGATCTTTGGAGTGGGGGTTCGTTAGGTAATAGGCAGCAAAGAGGTGGGTAAAGTTGAGAAGTCAGGAAGGATAGGAAGAAAGAGAAAGACACAAACATAAAATAAAGATCAGGAATAAAATTTATTAGGGAAAAAAGCAGGAGGTCATTATCTCAGACAATGTTAAAGCTAAAATAGGTTTAATCAAAAGACAAAAATAGGGATAGTACATTATATGTCAGCCAAATTAATCGATATTATTTTAGACTATTTAAAACAACTAGACAATATAAGGTTGGAATATTGCTGTGGTGTAGGGAATAATGAACTGGTGGACTTAGAAAAATATGGAAACACTTGGACTTATGAAGGAAGATGTAATGCACCTCAGAGAAACAGAGGACAACAAGTATAGTATGGACTTATGTGGGTGTGTATGAATATATATGTCTATATAGGAGTCTGAGCATAGATATCTAAATACATGCATGCATGTACATACACATTTATATACAAGTTTGTATATATAGGTCTATATATCCATGTGTGTCTATATGTATTGTGTGTATGAGATATATATACATACACCCGTAATGGAATAGTATTGTGCTATAAGAAATGCTGAACAGGCAGATTTCAGAAACACCTGGAAAGACTTGCACGAACTGATACTGAATAAATTGGCAGAACCAGAAGAATATTGTATATAGGAACAAGAGCATTGCGTGCTCAGCTATGATAGACTTAGCTCTTCTCAGCAATATAATGTTCCGATACAATTCCAAATGCTAAAAAATGCTATGCAAATCCAAACAAAGAACTATGGAATCTGAATGCAAATTGAAGCTTGTTATTTTTGCTTTTTTCTTTTTTGTTTTTTCTCTCTCATGATTTTTCCCTTTCTTCTGATTCTTCTTTCACAACATGACTGATATGGAAATACGTTTAACATGATTGTACATGTATAACCTATATCAGATTGCTTGTTGCCTTGGGGAGGGCAAGAGGAGAGGAAACAAATTTGGAATTCAAAATCTCGTTAAAATGAATTTGGAAACTATTGTTACGTGTAATTGGAAAAAAGTTAGAATACTATTAAGTGGGAAAAAAAACAATGGCCTTTGTCAAAAAAAAAAGAAAAAGTATCTTTTCCAAGACAGTTGGGTATGAGAATTCCAAAGATGTAATAGACCTGAGAAACAATCTGGTCCAGCCCCATCCTTTTATATATTGGGAAAATGAATTCCAAAGAAGTTCACATTGCTAATGTTCACATTGGTAGAGAGCATCAGAAATGGGACGTAAATCCAGCTCCCATGACTCCCAAGTCAATGTGCTTTTCATTGCACAGCTTCTTGCATTAGGTTTCTATTTTTTTCCTGAGTCCCAGTGTGGTGAAACAGGCAAGCACCAACACCAGGACTCCCAAGTGCCCCAGCACAGGCAGAAGAATTAGTAGACACCAGCTCAGAAAACTACCAGATGCACCTGCATTTTCCAAGAGCCGAATTTCTCAATGCATCAGCACAACTTCAGGCCTCACAGCTCCAGGCTAGCAGACATCCTCCAGCATCCAAACATTTGAGTGGAAGGCCCAAGAGAGTAGGAGTCAAACATTACAGTGCAAGGCCTGGGGAAGTAGGTGTCCCTCAGGGGCCAGACTCCCCACTCCCACCTCCAGAGCTCCAGTGTTGCTGACTCCAGCTCAGCATCAGGGAAGATGTCAGACCCTTATATCCTCCAGCTGCCAGCACCTAAGGCCCAGCACACAAAATCTGTGTCCAGGTTCCAGGCTCCTAGCACAAGAAGCTTGGGTCATGCCCCCCCCCATACACTCCAGGAGGAGAGCTCAACTCTAAAAGCCAGGAATTAGGCAAATACCATGAGCAAAAAGCAGAAGTGGACAGTGACCACAGAGTTTTATAATGGTGACAAGGAAGACCAGGGAACAAATTCAGAAGAGGAAAACATTGTCCATATACTCACATCTAAAACCTCAAAGGGGAATATGAACTGGTCTCAAGTCCAAAATGCCTGCTTGGAAGAGTTCAAGAAGGATTTTAAAAGCCAAGTAAGAGAGGTAGAATAAGTGATCAAAGGATATGAACAGGCAGTTTTCAGAAGAAGAAAACAAAGCTATCTATAGTCATAAGAAAAAATGTTCTAAAAAACTATTGATTAGAGAAATACAAATCAAAACAACTATGCAGTACCATATCATATCTATCAGATTGGCTAATATCACAAAACAGGAAAATGACAGATGTTGGAGATGTGGGAAAATTAGAGCACTAATGCATTGTTGGTGGAATTGTGAACTGATCCAACCATTCTGGGGAGTAACTTGGAACTACGCTCAAAGAGCTATAAACCTGCATACCCTTTGACCCAGCAATACCACTTTTAGGACTATATCCCAAAGAGATCATAAAAATGGGAAAAGGATCCACATGTACAAAACTATTTATAGAAGCTCTTTTTCTGGTGGCAAAGAATTGGAAATTGAGGGGATGCTCATCATTTGAGGAATGGTTTGTGGTATATGAATATAATGGAATACTATTTGTGCTATAAGAAATGATGAGTAGCTAGACTACAGAAAAACCTGAACTGATACTGAGTGAAATGAGCAGAACCAGGAGAACATTGCACCCAGTAACAGCCACATTGCATAATGACTGACCATGATAGACTCAGCAATGCAAGGATCTAAGATAACTCCAGAAGAGTCACATTGGAAAATACTATCCACATCCAGAGAGAGAACTTTGGAATCTGAATGAAGATGGAAGCATACTTTTTGCTCTCCTTTCCCTTATTATTTTGCTTCATCTTTCTCATGGTTCCTCCCATTAGTTCTAATTCTTTCTTACATAATGACTAATGTGAAAATACGTTTAATATGAAAGTGTAAGTCGAGCTTATATCAGAGAGCATGCTGTCTTGGGGAGGGGCTAGGACAGGGTGGGAAGAAAACTCAAAAGTTAAAAGTTTATGGAAGTAAATGTTGAAAACTGAAAATAAATAAACTATACATACACTTTATTTTTATATATAAATATATAATATTATATTAAATAATGTAATATATAGAAATATAATATTTATATAAATATATAATATATATGAATGAAAGAAGATGTAAAAGGAACAAAAGCATACCAGCCACGTCTGTTAGAGAAAAGACTTGAATCTGCGTATTCTCGGCTACAAGGCAAGCTCTATCCATATATGTTGCTGTTCAGTCATGCTCAACTCTGTGACACAATTTAGGGTTTTCTTACAAAAGTACTGGAGTGGTTTGCCATTTCCTTCTCCAGCTCATTTTACAAGTGAGGAAACTGAGGGAAACAGTGATTTGCCCAGGGTCACATGACTACTAATTGTCTGAGGCTGGATTTGAATTCAGGTCTTGCTGAATTCAGATCTGGTGCTTTATCCAATGGGCCACCAATATATAAGTACGTACAGAATATATAAACAAAAGATATGCAAGACAGTTTGGGGAAAGACACCAGTAGCCAATCAGCTAATAAGTGATAAATGTTCCTTTCCTACTTTAAAATTTATTTTCTTACCTTTTGCTTTAAATAAATTTTAGATGAAAGTGAATCATCTTAAGATCTGTTTGCTCCTGATTTCTAGGTCTGTCCAATAATAGAATTAACTAATTTATCATATAACTACTGACAGTAAATCAATGGTGAAAGGAAATCAACAGGGGCCTATTCTAATGGGTGCATTTATCTCCAAATTTATCTCTGGAGATTTCCAAATCTAAGAAAAGAAAAATGTCATTGACTATTCAGGAGTCATAGGCATTAGCAGACACAACTCATGTTTGTTTTCCAAGTGTTTTTCTCACAATCCACCTGTGAGAAGTCCAAGTGTTACTCTCTGCATTTTGAACAGGTCAGATAAATTTAGTCAGAGGTGGGGAACCTGCAACCTTAATGCTACATGTCCTTCTAAATCCTTAAGTGTGGCCTTTTGACTGAATCCAAATTTTACAGAACAAAGTTAGGGATTTAGAAGCCTACATGTGGTCTTAAGGCCACAGGTTCCCCACCCCTGGATTAAGTGAAGATTAAGTCATTTGCACATAGATGGTAAGTGACTAAATTGAGGATGAACCTAGGTCTTCTGATTCCCAGTCCCTTATTCCTTTCACGACATTTTTGTGGAAAATGATCTTAGATTCAGAGCTATCAGAGACTTTAAAGTGATCCAACTCACACATTTTGCTGAAGATAAAACTGAGTTCAGAGAGGGTAAGGTTACTCCGCTAGTAAGTTGTAAAGCTAGAATTCAAACCTAGATTCCTTGACACCAAATCCAGGGTTTTTTCCAATGTGCCACCTTTGTTTCCCCTTTAATAAAGTACAGGATTGTAAAGTAAAGTATGACAGATAAGTTGAGCAGAGCATATAGTTAGAGGCCTTGACTACTCTCCCTGGAGCACTGATACTTTAATGTTAATGCTTGGATAGTGTAAACAATACAGAGAAAAGGGAATATGTTTTGATTCAAATAATACAAGATTGTTTGAAAAGATTCCCCTTATCAACACAGCTTTAGGAAGTAAAAACAGAGTCCAATGTGTAATGGAAAAATGCAGACTATAATCATGGTCCATCAAAGAAACCTTCCAAGGGATGTTAGTCTCATGTCAATAAGAACTATAAGTAGAAATGAACCACATTTGCTGTGACTTGTCAGGCAGTATATATGCACTCAAAGTGAAAGGAAAAAATTATAGCAATTACCCAAATTATTCAGCCTTCCCTCTCCCTCCACCAGATAGATGGATAAATATATAGATAAATAGCTACAGAAAAGAGTCACATTTATTGGAAATAGTTAATAGATAACGAAGGCAAAAGCTTTGGGTTTATTAATTGGACAGCTTCTATTTTCTCCATCAATTCGGTTCAATAAACATTCTCTCTCTCTCTCTCGGTCTCTCTCTCTCTCTCTCTCTGTCTCTCTCTCTCTCTCTCTCTCTCTCTCTCTCTCTCTCTGTCTCTGTCTCTCTCTCTCTCTCTCTGTCTCTCTCTCTCTCTCCCTCCATATATATAAAATGTTACATTAGGGACACAAAGACAAGAAGGAATTGTTTCAATATTCCCCTTTATTTTGCATATGCAACTATAGCTTTTAATTTGATAGAGCATCCGTCATCAACAACAAAGATGTTGAGTGGAAATGTCCATTACCGCCATTTTTACAGGAAGAACATTCTCTTGTTTGGATTCTGGGGATCGAGGACAGCAGAGTAGAACTGGCTTCCACAAACTAGCTAACAACTCAAAGTGAATTGAAAGAAGCGTAGAGAAAGTTCAAGTCATTTTTTCCTTTGAGCATTGAACATAACGAGTAACTTCTCTTTGACTAACTGTCCAAATCTCCACTGTCACTTTTTAAATTCTCCTACCGTATAGTAAAGATGAAAAAAGGATGCCAGGGCTTCACCCTTTATGGCAATTGTTAGTCTAGTGCTGTGAAAGGATAATTGTTCAACATATTAATGCAATACTCCATTTTCCCTCATCTTTCTTTTAGTATATTTTCATATATTAAAAAAATAGATTATTTTTTTCTTTTAAAGGTACAATTAATTTGCTAGTAATGATATACATAAAAATAAAATGGTAGAATGTCAAGAAAATTATATGCTTCCTTCCAAAACAGGATTTTTAACTTCACATCTATAGATTTTAGTTTTAAAAATATTTTGATAATTGAATTCTATATAATTAACTTCCTTAGAAATCCTACATATTTTATTTCATTCATCAAAAAATATTCTGAGATGAGGTTTGTCTATACATTTCACCAACCTGCCACAGTAGTCCATGACACGGAAAAGGTTAAGAACCTATGTTCTAAAATTTAGGATCACTTATTTTCAGCATTGTGGGATAGCTGGGTGGCATAGTGCATAAAGTGCTGAGCCAAAAATCTGGAAAATTCCTCTTTCTAAGTTCAAATCACACTTACTAGCTGTGTGACCCCAGGCAAGTCACTTAACCTTGTTTGCCTCAGTTTCCTCATCTGTAAAATGAGTTGCAGGAGGAAATTGCAAACCACTCTACTATCTTTACCAAGAATATCCCAAATGTGTTCATAGAAAGTTGGACATAACTGAAGCAACAGCAATAACATTTTCAGCATTGAAAGGGATCTCAGAAGTCACAGGATCATAGATTTATAGCTGGAGGAGCCTTAGAGGGAAATGAGACTTAAAGAAATCTAAACCCAGGAACAACAAATCCAATGCTCTTTCCACTATGTCCCAACACCTCCAAGAGTATTCAAGGAGGATTTTTCTCTACAATAACCAAGAAAACTCATTATTCAACCTCATGAACCTCCTCTAGATCAAGGGGACTCATCATTTACCTTATGCTTAAACATCCTTTGGGACCAGGGGACTTGTTACTTCTGGGGTAGTCAATTTTACTTTTGGATAGCAGTATTCGCCGGTAAGTTTTTCCTCATATGAAAATGAAATTGACTTTCTGTCACTTCAACCCATTGTTCTTTCTTTAATTTCAGACAATGCATAAATCTATTCTCTATCCCCCCAACCCCTCCTCACATGTGATTAGATTTCTTTGTTTTCCGTTGTTTTTTTTTTTTTTCCACCAGAGGTTAGAATTGAACTCTAATCTTTCTGACTTCATCTCATACCACACTAGCTCTCAATCAGAGCTACAGTATCAGAGGAGGGAGGAGGAATTCAAAACAAAAAACCTGGATTTGGAATCAGGTTTTGGTTTTAAATTCTACTTCTATTACTATCTGTGTGATCTTGGTAAAATCATTTAACTACTTTGGATTTCCAGCTCTTCATCTATAAAATAAGAGAGTTGGACAAGATAAGCTCCAGTTTCATTTCCAGATCTAAATCTATGATCAGAGCACCTAAAACATTTTTTAAAAATTTGAAAATAGGGACTATAGTCTATTGTGGTAAGAAAGAGTGGAAAAAGAACAAAACAAAGTTAAAGACCTGGATTCGAAATTTCACCCTTTGTGTGACCTTGAGAAAATAATTTCACCTTATCTATAAAATGGGTGATGACTTTCAAGGTCCTTTTGAACTCTAAAATTCTATGATCCTTTTTCTTCTCTGGGCTAAATATTCTCAGTTCCTTCAATGTATGTTCCTGTCACAGTTTCATGGTCCCTGATAGCCACTCCTATTCTGATTATAATCTTGTTTTGCCTACATCCTTCCTAAATTGTGGCACCATGAATTGAACTCAGTGCTCCCAACATACCCTAATCAAGGAAGAGAAAACCTAGTCATTGATATAGGGCCATCATGAAATGCTTTAGAAAGGTTTTACATGGAAGAATTGCAATCCTACTTCTTAAAGATAGAATGATTCACCATTTCTCTATGTGTTGTTTTCTTATTGTATAAAATTATTCTGAATGAGATTCTGGGGAAGGGTAGGGGGAGAAAAGAATGGAGAGAAAGGCTGGTAGGCATGTCATATGGGAGACAATATTTAAAAAGAAAAAATCTATAAATATCATTTTAAAAAAAACATAAATGGAGCCTTCCCCATATTCCATATTCTCAAAAAGCCACCATTCCATTTTCTAATGTTCTACTTTACCTTTTAATTGCCTGTTCTCAATGAACTTGGAATCAGCATCAGGTTCATAATACTTCAGTTCCATTGTGACAAAGGCTAGAAATGCAGGCTCACATTTATCAGTGCCCATCAGGTTTAAATGGTTTATCAATTTATACACAGTAAAATACATCTCCAGATAACAAATGGACTTCTGAAACAGGTAGAATTAAGAATTCCCCGTAAACCTTTGTATGTATCTACATGACAAACCTGAGTTGTGATTTCTTCTTGTATATTTCCCATCTACTTTCTTATTAATGAGTTTTTACCAAGAGTTAGTTTGTCTTCCTTCACGATAGTGCTAAACCAATGACTCATTTTGGCGTGGGAGTCAACCCTGGTTTCAACCTAGTGGATGCTCTGTCAGGTCCAGTCAGGCTGGAAAACTTTACAGTATGCTGCTTAACTTTTTTTTTTAAAGAATCATAAATCCACCATTTTTACAATCAGGATCAATGGAATTAGGGTTGATAGCCATTTAAATGAAATCATGGATTCTTAAGATATTCAATAAATTGAAAAATTATCCACCATCACAAAATTAGCCAATCAATTTGCAAGAATTATTAAATTCCTACATATATCAGGCATTATTCTATGTACCAGAAAGAAAAAGACAAAAAAGGAAATAGTTCCTGTCCTCAAGGAACTTCCGTTTTATCTTGGAGGGGGAAGCAATATTTATAATTTTATATAAATACACATATACGCGCCCATATATACACATATATTCATGATGCATACATATATATATATGCATTGCATACATACACATATACATACATGAATACACATATATGTATACACATATATACTCACATACATATATATGTGTATACATTAAATAAATGCAAACTATTTTAGAAGGGGAAGAAATACTAGCATCTACAAGGATGAAAATAGAGTTCATTTAGAAGGAGGTGCTCTATCTGACTTTTGAAGTAAATGAGTTCTAAGAGATAAGGGTAGAACATTCCAGGCATAGAGACAGAACAAAGGTGTGAAAATAGGAGATGGCTTGTGTCTGGTATGAGGAACTGCAAGATTATCAGTTTGGCTGGATTGTAGGAGGCATGAGGGAGTATAGTACGTAATAAAGGAGGAAAGGTAGCTTGGAGACAAGATGCAAAGAACTTTAGATGCTGAACAGAAGAGTTTTTATTTGACCCCACAGGTAATAGAGAGTCACTGGAGTTTATAGAGCTAAGGAGTGACATGGTTAGAACATCATTTTGGTAGCTGTGTAGAAGATAGATGAGAGGGGAGAAACATGTCAGGGGGCTATATAGGATATATTGTAAATAGTCCTAACAAAGCCTGATGACATACTGAAGAAAGCAAACAACCATTAAACTGTATGAAAGATAGTGTGCTAGGTGTTGGGAGGAAAATAAAATATAAATTCTGGTCCCAGAACCAGGAGAATCTTCTAGTCTTACTGGGGAGGTAGGATATGTACTTCCCTTCTCCCACACTATTCTCCTTGGCCCCAACACAGAATTTATTAAAATGCCAAATGAGTGGTACAGACAATAAATCTTTCAACACCCTGAAGCTAAGTAATTTGGGCCTCCCTTAGTGTAACCTAAATGTAACCCATTAACCCAAGTCTGCACCAAGATATTTAGATAATCATGGCACTGGAAAGGCAGGACACATGGACACACACACACACACACACACACACACACCCCTGTGTTGACCAAGCAGTAAATGAAGCAGCAGGCATCTAAGGAGAGAATTTTGGGATGAGTTGTCTGCCATACAGACTCAAGAGATAATTATACACTCCTCTGCACTGCTGTCACTACAAAGGAGCAGATATCCAAGTAGAGGTTTTCAGACTATAAGAAATATTTCAAGATCTGGCCATAGCAAATAAATCTCTGAAGGAAAAATTCTTTATAGAAACATCTGTTAGAGGGATGAGAAAGGGAGACTATAAGGGATATTGGGGTTTAATTTGCAGGGATCTCTAAATAACCAAAAATTAATGGCTCAGACCCACATCCACCAGAGCTCATCTGTTCATTTCTTGGGAACATCTGAATTTGGAGCCACTAAGTGATGCAGTAAATAGAATGCTGAGCCTTCAATCAGGAAGACTCATTTTTCTGAGTTTAAATCTGGTCTCAGACCTTGATTAGCTCTGTGTGACCCTGGGCAGGTCACTTAACCCTGTTTGCCTCAGTTTCCTCATCTGCAAAATGAACTGGAGAAGAAAATGGCAAACTACTCCAATATCTTTGCCAAGAAAATCCCAATGGGATCATGAAGAGTTACACATGACTGAAAAATGAACAATAAACCACAATAAATTTGACCCAAGTCTCTCTAAGAACCTTGCTACTTCTACCATCAGTAAAGTTAACAAGACCATGTAGCAAAGACCAATTTCATTGCAAGAAAAGGCACTAGTATACCATTCTTCTATTGGGGTCCCTTTTCCACAAGGTTCAGACAAATATATCGTTAAAGTGATTCCTCAGAAAGTGTCAAACAAACAAAGCAAATTCTTACCATCATTCTAGAATTTTTGAGAAAAAAAGAAAAAGAAATTACTTAGGACTGATATTTTCCAGGTTCTCTATCATTCAAGCAGCTATTACCAAATGCTAGAATTTTTTTTGCCACAATATTCGTGTCCATTACAATGGACCTTCACAATAAGATAATCAACGAAAATATGATTGCAATCTCTTTTGATGTTTGAGCATACATTTCATTTTTCTCCCCCAACCTCATCTTCTCTTATGTTGTCCTACCTCCATGCCTCTTTGCTACTGAAAAGTATAAAAAAGAAAGCTATTTCATGGAAGCTGCCCTCATTTTCTGTAATCTTTGAAGAATTAATGTAGAAAATGAGTATGCTATCTTAATTTTGAGCTATATTATTTCTGACAGTGTTTAAAACTATATTAAACTCCCAGTCATTTACAAAGATGAAAGCCTTTTTGTCTGTGACCTGGTATTAACTACAACTCTCTACTACCTGGAAAAATAGAGGTCAATTTTTTTCATCAGATTGATTCTAATCTGAAGCCATAAATATTAACTTGAAAATTCATACGTGTAGCCTTAGTTTTCTTAAATGACATATATTATTTTCATTACCAAACTACATCAGTTTCCAAAAGGAAAGAAAACAGAGATTTTTTTAAAAAGCATGAAAGGGAAGCTTTGAGATATCAGACTGTGTTTATAATACTATGATAAAAGAGCAAGTCCAAGTAGCCAAATTCTCTCTTGCCATTTTTAACACATACAGAATGAAGTAGAAATCTGCACTACTTAATTTCTTTAAACAATCAATGCCAGCTTGCCAAGAAACTGAGAAATGGATTCAAAACCTGTCTTCAGATAGTTAATCGGGTGATGTTAACCAACTCATTTAACTTCTCCTATGCTACATATGTCCATGAAAAGCTTTGCTGTATAATGTGCACCATCCTAGCCAAGTTCCAGTCTACAGAATGGATTTGGGATCATTACAACTTTATGCTTAAGGCAAACTAGATACAAGGGGAAAAATTGCAATTTGCCATAATTTTTCTGCATAAATGAATTCTTTAAGGATAAAGACTGAAAACGTAGCATCTTAAACAGTGGAACTGATTGCCAGGAATCTGACTTCTTCGAATTATTTGGAATGATACAGGAGAAAGAGTGATGAACTTGGAACAGAGCTATAATGGGAAATTCAGGTGCCAGGGGCAAGCAGCACTACATGTAACCCCAAATTAATCATGGGAATGAGGGGAAAATCTGACATTGGCCTTACAGCAATAATCTGAGACACCACTCAATTGAAAGGACAAAGAGTATCCGGGACATTGGCCCCCGTGGATTGGGGGAAGGTGTTATATCAGGTTGTTATTGCCAAAAGTGGAGGAAAATGCTATTCAGTTGCTTCCTGGGCTACTTAATTATTCCTGCTAACTATATTGCTGAGTGAAAATATGGCAAAAACCATAAATTCATTCTAAAATGACAATTTAAAATAATAGTTATTATTTTAAACTTTTAATATCTTCTCATTTCCATTGTTGGGAGGTAAAGCTCTAGTCACCTTATCCTAGTTGCAGTTATAAATTAGAGTCAGGATACTTGTCTTCAAATCCTAATGGTGGCATGTACTGACTTTCTGACCACAGAGAAGTCACTTAACCTCTTTGGAATTCAATTTCTTTATATGCAAATTGAGTAGATGATCATATTTATATCATTGACTTCAGTGGTTTGCTGCAAACCACTCTGTGATAAGAAGGGTAACTTATTCTCATTACACTGACTTTTTTTTTCCTGTTGCTGAGAAAAAGAGAACTTGGAAATGATTTGCCCAAATCTCCATGTGACTATTAAGGAGGCACCAATTCATCAGTGTTTCTGTAAGTTCCTTGCCTGTCTGTGCTTGCGCAGAGACAGTCCTAATGCTACAACTTTTAATAGGATACTGTGAAATATGGATTGAGCTGGCTTTCAGATCTTCAGATGAAAGGCACTCCTGTAAGTGCAGAAGATTAGTATGAGGGAATTATTATTTATCTGCCAAACAATGATACTTTGAATTAATTTTAACACCTGTTCCCTGTGGGTTTCCTAATGCATTTGCCATATTACCATCTCCTTAATCTTCATAACATCTTTATGAAAGGGATAAGGAACAGGGGGTGATTATCCCCATTTTACATGTGGAAAAACTGATTCTAAGACAAGATAAGTCTCTTATCCAAGGTCCACAAAACAACTTACTTATGGGGCTTTATTTTCTCTAGCATTTAAGTCACTCCCTGGCAGTAATTAAGGAACTGGAGTGACTTTCAGGTAGTAATTAAGACCTTTCTGAGGTTCTACATCCCTAAAAACCTAACTTAACAGCAGGAAGTAACTGAGGCCTTGAACACAGGTGTCCCTGAATGTCAGGGCAGCCTATTTGCACTGAGCCGCATGGTCTCCGACAACCCAACCCCTAGATTGTTGAACACATCAATTCAGAGAGATATTCCAACAGACGCATTAATTCACATGATAATCACATTTTCTGTATAAAATTGAAAGGGGATAGGGAGAAGGGAGTGAATAATGTGTATCCTTATCTGATTGACCATTCCTGGTCCTACTCAGATAACTCTGTCTGTGCCCAGAATCATGCCCAGGACAGTATCATCAGCTAGATGGATCCAGACAAGATCATACGACATCAAATAGTAAAATCCATGAAATAATAATTAGCTACAAGGAGCCCATGGTGTGCTAGAAATGCCTTCAAAGGCCAAATTCCACAAAGCTTGGTGTGTGTGACTGCTTTCCTTTACAGGATAAAGTGTGTGCTGCCCACACTAAGCTCAAAGGATTGCAATGTGAATATGTTTTTGTCCAGCTTACAGTGCTTTTGCTGGGGGTGGGGAGTGGCTGGCACTGGGGGAATGTGACTAAATCCTTGACCTCTTAGAAGGATATAGAGAACTAAGGGTGAGCATCTTTCTTTAAGTCAGAATTTGTATTCAGTAAGGGTGGCAGGGAGGTGAGCTCTGATGGAGTGGGAATGGGGAGTGCTGGAAGAAATCTGGAAAGCACCCCCTCTCACCCCGCCATGTTTAAGATTGAGAATACCACCTAAGAAGAACAGGGCTGGATAGACTTTATTCACTTAATAGACTTTAAGTGCCTGAGGACACAGTACAAACTTGTATCACATTATCAGACAGGCCCCCTCATGGCATCAGTGTCTGCAGAGGCTCATGAATATGTAAATACTATATGTATCTTGGAAACATGCTTGACAAGAGAATAGCTAAAATGAACTGATTCTAGTTATAAGCCCATCAGCACGCCATTCTTTATGTTTGAACAGGCAGCCTATTGCTAGGTGACAGATCATTAAGGCTATCTACTCAGTCAGCGGAAATGAAGAAATAATTTGTTCGTAATAACCTTCAGATGACCTCCCAGCAAAAGGGAGTCTTTAAAGTGCTATCTCTACCAATACATGTCATGCAAGCATGTGGGGTTCTTCTGGCCCTGCAGTAATAGCGGGGCTGCTGGTGAAACAGAGTAATAAACACCTACTGACAGGGACATATCGTGAAAAGATCTCATCACCTGAAATTATCAGGCTCATGAATAATTCAGAGCTCTCCATCAGAGCTCAGAATTTCAGACTGTGCAGTGCTATACATGCAGAGGAAGGGAGAAAGCACGAGGTAGCTGATTGCTAGGATTAAACCGAGGCTTAGGACACATGCTTCTACCTCAGACCCCACAGACAGCAATAGACTAGCTTGCAAGGCTGGTGGGGGTCTGTTCATTGGCCTATGCAGGGCAGGTTCCTGGTGACAGGACTATCACAGTCCCTCTGAGGAGCCCATTGGTGGGCAGATGAGAAATCTCATACACTAGCATGCACTTGCTGGGCATTCAGCAAATATTTGTAGGCAACAACAGCAAGAGAATACGTGGTCCCTTGCTTCTTTGCCTTACATGCTGTTTATAACAGCAGTTGGGCATACTCTCTCAGATACGTTCATCATTCCTTAGATTAAGATTTTGTAGCTATTTCTGTCTCTCACAGACACATGCACACACACAATGCGTATCATGAAGATATGGCCTTGGAGTCAGAATGACCTGGGTTGAAGACTTACCTCTGACACATAGTAAGGATATGAAGCATGGGCAAATCATTGCTCCTACCCTAGATACTTTCTAACACTATAACTTCCTTGGTAGAAGGAGTTTCCATACAAGAAGGTCCCTCAACTGATGAAACCCAAAATCTACATATACATATACATCATCAAGATGAATTCCCATTCTTACATGACTGCTCCATTGTAACATTTTCTTCATCTGATGTGTATTATTTGGCCAAGTGATGCAATTAATGACAGGTTGACCATGAGTATGACCAAACCAATGAATTCATGAGAGCTCCAATTCCTATGTAGCATAAAAGGAGATAAAAGAAACTTTATTTCATTTTCTCCTTGTAGTCACATGCACCAGATGATGAACAAATGAATCCAAAAATTCCAATCCCTCTGAAATTAAGAAATATACACTATGTTCTTGGAAACTTATGTCAACAGGGAGCAGAGAATGACAGTACATTTGATGAGATTGATAAGTTATTCCAATCTTAGCAGTTAAAATTTTCAATCAAACCTAAACTTACTCAGGCTGAAGCCTGTTTACCTTTGGCAAGTAAAGGTATGGGTTGGAGAAAGGGGAATGGGGGTAGAAAGGGAGACAGATTGCTTCCTGTTTCCTAAGAACTAAGCTTAAAAAGGCTTCTGGCCAAAAAAAGTTAGGCAGAAAGCCTTGTTGGAAATCAAGCTGCAGTTTCAATACAAGACTCCAAAGAATTTTAAGTAGTTTATGGATGTATTGCCTTTGAAATGCATTTGATTTAGGATGTTGGGGGATTTTTGGAAGGGACTGATCATTGATCCAATTCACTTGGTAAATTAGAGGGTGAGAAGGAAGTAGAGAACAGGACAAGAATGAAGGTGGAGAGCAAAGCAGCATTTATTAAACAGGCCAAAATTCTTTGGTTAAAAGTCATGGGGAGAAGAGCGGATGAAATGTGAATTAGTCAAACCCCTGTATTACTGTGATCACCCCAGAGAAGCAGTATGACATGGCTGATATGAAATTTGACGTGGAGTTACAATTCTGGTCACACCCCACCTCAGGATTTAACTAGTTACATAGTCCTGGGAAAATCATTCACTTTCTGAGCCTTAGGTTTCTCTTCTGTAAAATGGGGATTTTCATAGTCTCACTTTCACATGGTTGATATGACGGTACCATCAAATGATGTATGCAAAATACTTTGCAAATTTTAAAAAGCTACCTAATTAAATATAATCTAAATATCCATGGTTCAATAGCAGTTAGGTGGACCTGAAATCAGGAAGACTGGATTCATATCTAAACTCATATACTTCCTGGTCTTACAACCCTTGCAAGTCACTTAACCTTTTATCTCCTTCAGTTCCCTCAAGCACCCACTTCCCAGTGTTGAGAAAGAGAGAAAGAGATATCTCTTTTCTCTTGTAAATTGCTTGGCACAGTGCCTAGCAAACAGTAAATGCTTGTAAATACTTGTTTCCTGCTTATTTTACATATAGTCCATAAGACCAACTAACATAAGCCCTCCCCTTGTCACCTATACTCCTTTGTCCAGTGGAATTATGACCAGAGTAGGTTAAGTTCAATGTCTAAAAGTATTCAGAGAAAGGAAGTCTTAGTCTCCTGACTTCCTCTCTGCTATGGATGCATTTTCAGATCTCAAAATGTAGGAAATGCTGATGGCTTCAGATGTTTAACTCAAAGCAAAGTTGAATTTATCCATTTTTACTTCATGTCCCCCTTTACACCGTTATCATAGGAAAGAAACAGATTTGGGGAAGGATATCACCAACAGAAAAAAGTGTCTAAGGCTTCTAAGATACGTTAGAATCAAGGCCTTACGAATGATTTCTCATATGCAGAGCTTTTACATAACTTCCATTTTATTGTTAACCAATATTTCTCCTTTTTTTTCCTTTTTTTAAAGGGAAGAAAAAAGGTTAAAAAAGGATGCTCAGGAATTTTATTTGTCTGTCCTAAGGCTCCATATCTGTTCTCATAGAAAAGTCCTGATAATGTCAAAAATGCAGCAATTTAGCTGGTGTAAAAAGGTGAACTGCTCTCTTAGACTACAGCTGTCTAAAATCATTTTCTCATTCAATGATGGAGAAAGAAGGAAAGGGCTAGAATGTGTTATGTGCTTAGGTTATCTCTCTAGTCCTTGGCCCATCTTTGTCCTCAGACAAAAATCTGAGAGAATATCAGGGTTTATTTAGTGGAATTCTCAGCTATTCTTACTGGGTCTTTTGTTTTTTCTTAGAATCAACATGTTCTATCAACTCAGAAACTACAGTTCTTCTTCTGGAAAGAAAAAAAATGAAGATGAAGGAATAACACACTTTTAGTCAAGACTTGCTTTGGGAACAAGGGGAGAGAGAGGAGAGGGAGAGAGAAAGGGAGAGAGAGAAGGAGAGAGAGAGGGAGAGGAAGGGAGAGAGAGAGGGAGAGAGAGAGAGAGGGAGAGAGAGAGGGAGAGAGAGAGAGAGAGAGGGAGAGAGAGAGAGGGAGAGAGAGAGAGGGGGAGAGGGAGAGAGAGGGAGGGAGAGAGGGAGAGAGAGAGAGGGAGAGAGAGAGAGGGAGAGGGACAGAGAGAGAGAGAGAGAATGAATTTCCTGGTTTATTCCTGAGGAAAATAAAATTGTCACTAATGATCTTTGTTTCTATCTGGGACACCTAGCTGTTTCAATGCTGTCATATTGCTTGAATATACCTGTTTGCCACTTAATCTTGCCTGTAGGCTATAGTGCAAAACAGTGTAACTTAATTTCCTATGGAGGATTAATGGTCTAATCTGAAGCCTTTGCTGGTTTAAAGAGTACAGCTATTTAGGCAAATAGGAATTTACAAGTGAGAAGCATACAGGTTAAACCAAGATTAGCAGCAAGGAGAGGCGAAAGAAAAGATCAGAAGTTGGACTTATCCGGAGATGTAATTTTTTTTTAAAGCATATCTAAAGGAAAATATTGGCGGGTGAAAGGGTATTTTCCCAAACCTACTAATGATTAAATCTATCACATTATGTAGAAGCTTCTTCTGTGAAAAGCAGTGAGGCTCTTCTTCAAAAGACCTTTCAAAAGAGGAACTGGAAATTTTAAGAACTGGACTTGAGTCCTGAATTCTCATGAACCAGTTGTATGATCCTGGATAAGTCATTTCCCTTCTCTGAAAACCAGTTCCCTCATCTGTAAAATGAAAAGTGTTGGCTACATCTCTAAGGTCCCTGCCAGTTCTACCCCTTGAAGAAGGAAAAGAGAGGAGAAAAAAATGTGGAAAGTAAGCAAAAATGGCACTCCTAATTCTTGATAGAAAATAGGCACCTTTATTTTTAGAATGGTCTTCTTGCACTGTCTTACCTGTTAACAGCTTACGCAGCAGCAGAAGTAGCAACAGCAAAGAGCATATCAAGGCTCTCCAGGAAACATCTCTCCAAGGGCCCTTCCAGCTCAAGAATTCTATGAACTCTATAATCCCTAAGAGGGATCTCCAAAAGCCAGATGCTAATGAATTTGAACTCCCTCCCCAAGCTGTATGTAACCCTTTCTTAACTCCAAACACATAAATTCCACTTCTGCATATTTTTGTGTGTTTCTTATCCAAATAAATGAGTGGAAAGGATGTGAGCCGCTCTTATTCCAGATATGCTTATAATAGCACTAAGAAGATTTTACTCTGCACCCACTGAACAAGCCGGAGATGACAGTTCAGTGAAGGAAAAGGTATGTTTACCTCGGGAAAGAGTGTCTTTATGACACCGATCTGCTCTGATGAATCCACTAATGTGAAATTTCTGACCCAATAGGCAGTGATTGCACAGCTCTGAGACTCCTCTCATTATTCATGAATTATGTGCTGTACAGTGTCAGCTTTCTCCCTGCAGACTTGCTGCCAGGCAATTACTCATTTCCATCACTTAGTGCTTTTTTATTATTATTATTTTTCAGTGAGTATCTATATATTCAGCACCCTTCAAGAAGCAAAGCATAGTGCTGGAATGAAAATGATGCTTGTCTTGTTTGATTTTAAATAGAAAAGCACTTTCAAGTTCTTAAAAATTGATGTTGTTTTAAACTTTACAACAAGCAAGAGGGGAAATTGGTAGCTAGAGAAATAGAGAAGTATGGGGCATATACTAGAAAGAGGTCAACGGAAGAAAGAAGGGTCCCATACTTGCAAAAAATATGCATAGCTGTACTCTTTGGGGTATCAAAAAACTGGAAACATAATGGATGCCATCAATTGGGGAAATAGGTAAACAAATTGGTATATGAATTCTAATGGAATATTATTGCATAGGAAAAAAACCTACCATAAGGAATTCAGAGAAGCATGGAAAGACCTTTATGAAGTGACGCAGGGCAAAGAAAATGGAATGAAGAGAATGTTATATAAGTACAGTGCTGTGGGAGGGTGGGGAATCTCATCCCTACCTCAGTGAATATAATTACAGAAGACCTTTGTACTTCTACTGAATCAATCACTCAAAATTATAAACCAGATATGAATAAATCCTTAATCACAGTGGAAGGGTTAAGATGTTCTAATAATTGGATGAAGACAGATGACACCCACATAGGAGATATTTTGAGACTAGCTAAAAATAACTAGTCATAATTCTGTGCTGTTCTTGTTCATTATTTTCAGCTGTAACTGACTCTTAGTGTCCCCATTTTGAGTTTTTCTTGGCAGATACTGGAGTGGTTTTTGCCATTTCCTTCTCCAGCTCATTTTTACAGATGAGGAAACTGAAGCAAACATTCTTCAGACTTGGACAGGGTCACACAACTAGTAAATGTCTGAAACTAGATTTGAACTTTGATCTTCCTAACTCCAGGGCCCTATTCACTGTGCCACCTAGCTGCCCCTCTTGGGCTACAATATAAAAACAGCAAATAATTCAGTCAATTATTCTAATAGTGAAACAGTCAAGCTTCTAGAGGTTCTAAAATCTAAAGTTCCTTGAGGAGGCAGACCCATGGTTTTTTTTTTGTACTAGGGTGTTACAAGGTAGGTAGAGAGAAAGCCCAGAAGCAATGTCTTATTCTCCTCCATCTGCCCCACTGATCATGCTGTCAGAGACTGGATCAATAACAAATGATACAAACATGTAGAAATGTGAAAGGCACACTGAGGACAAAGACAGAAGGAAAAAGAAAGTCCACAAAGGCAGAAAATATTGAAAGACATGATACCCTTATACCAGAAAAAATATCTATTGACTATGAACTCAAGACATAATTTCTAATAATCAGGAGCTCTAAGCTTATCCTTTGGCCCCATTAAGTCCCTACATGTGTTCCTCATCATTACATTTAAGTATGTACCCATGTCCCCAGAAAATCTGTAGGTATTTGTGGGAGAATATGCCACCAACTTGGGAGAGAGATAGCTAGTATTTTTGTACCAACTGTCCCTATTAGACTTGCTTAGCAAATACCTTTTTGAAAGGCTAATTAGATCTAAATGAAAATCAGCAGAGACTATGGGGATGAGGGCCCATGGGCAACAGTACTCAAAGGTTCAACCCCTCAGGGTTACTGCTAGAACTATGAAGAGAGGATTAGCTATTGCTCTCTGGGGAACCTAACCTTGTAGTACAGTATAAACCAGAAGAACGAGCTCATAGAGGGTGCTAAAATATAAATGGTAAGACCAATAAGTAATAGTCCTCAAATGAACCATAGTAAACTACTCTGTTCATAAGAGTATTGAAGAAGAAACTATCTTTCCTTCTTCGATAGAAAAGGAGGAGAAAGTCTATAGGATCCCCTGTATTGGTTGACTTTTCATCATATTTTGTTATAAGTTCAAAATTGAGTTAAAGAAAAATTAATTTAGTGTTAAAAACAAATGGTAGCAATAAAAAGTTTAATAAAAAAGAAATGGAGAATAATCCTTGGGATATAGTAAATAGAAAGCTGGCAATAGAATCAGGAGCATCTGGTTTCCAATCCCTGCTCTGACATACTGGTCATGTGGTCCCGTTCAGGTCACTTAAACATTCTCTGAAGACTAAATCACCAAGTATTTTGTTAATACCGAAAGGAACAATGTGAAACGATTTATTAGCAGCTTATGATTATATAACACAAAGCACTTTCCTCACAACAGCCCTATTAGAGAGATAGCACAAATATTCTTATACCTATTTTATAGAAGAGGAAATTATCACAGGATTTATGAATTATTTCTTCAAAGTTTCACAGCTAGCAAGAACACTTTCCAAGATTCAAAGCCAGAAATTAATTTCTTGGAACATACTTTGAAAATCACTGATGTGCCCTTAGCAATAACCATTTTTCTGTGGCAAAAGGGAAGGCTTTTCAGACACACTGTGTGCAGCCCTATACCTTCATAACTAGAGAAGTATAGTGGTAAATTCCAGTGGTATAATGAAATATCCCAGTTTGGTAATTTGGTGGAAAATCCCAGTTATTTAACTCCCTGCAACCTTGGGTAAGATACCTTTGTTAGATAAATTTTGCCTTCTTATTCATATGCCTCTATCTCTTATAAAAATGAATTATCACTGATATACATTTGCTCTTTGAAAGCTAGTATGGAGACCATCTTCCACATTCTTATTTGCTCTTGAGACTCTTGAAGAATCTAACAGGAAAAATGAACCAAAAACTGGTGGCACCATGCAGAGGTGACGGAAAACTTTTGAAAGTGGGTTAAGAGCCTGACACGACTCTTCTTTCTCATGTTATCCCCAATTTTCTAAAGCTCTTTCACTATAAACTTAGAAGAAATGTCACACACAACTGTATAACAATCTATACTTGGTTAATTTGCCCCACAGATCTCTCCATACTGATGATATTCTCAAACCTAGCATTTGAGCCAGATGAACTTTGGAAATAGCGGTGATGCCTCACTGCACAAGTATCCCTAAGTTATAGGTGAGGGTGTTCTGCAGGCCCAGTAAAGGAACTATGGATACATTTTCACTATTATCTCTCCCATCATCTTTCCTTTTCTTTGCCCCCTCTCAGTCTCCTTCAGGTTATGAAAGGAGAATACAATGTTATCCCCTTTAATTTTCTTCAACGCATCCCTTTATTAGCAAATGTGGTTTTTTTCCACCCTATCCTCAGGTCTCCCCTATGCTTTGGGGCTGTCTCACCGGAGACACAGGCATACATTCATCACATATACAAGTTTGGGCAATACTTTACTATACTCTGTTTTGCTTATATGTAAGATACCACCTCAAATGTGAGACCAGGACATCTGAGGCTATGGATACCAAACCTATTGTTACCTATTGTTCTCCTCTCTGGAAGCATACCCAGTAATTTCCATAGACAGTGAAGGGAATGCCAGGTTTGAGTGTAGGGTTTGGGTTGTGGAATAATAGGAAATACACATGGATAGGGTGGTTAAGAGACAAATTATATATAGAGGGCTATGAAAGTCACATGAAGAATGCAGTAATGGTCAGTTAAAAATAGAGAGGCAGAACAGATTCTTGAGCTGAAGAATGACATGATGCACATGTTTTAATGGCTTCAGAGGATGGAGTGGAAGGATGAGAAAAAGGCTAAAGTTAGAAAAGACACCTATGAGGCTACAGATGGATACTTCACTACTATTTCCTGAGACATAGATAAACAAGTATTTCGCTAATAGAAAATGAAGGAGCTGCACATAAATGCTTATTAATAACTCCCAATTATTAAATGGAATTTTCTCCATAAAATAGTATAGGTATTATTACCTCATTTTACAAATGGAAAAAATGAAATTCAAAGAATCTGAATGCCACACAGCTAGGAAGAGTCAGTCCAACATTTGAACCTAGGAGACATCAAGGTGGTGTAGTACACAGATGCTGGAGTCAGGAAGACCTGAATTCAAATCTAGCTTCATACACTTATTAGCTGTGTGACCCTAAGTAAGTCACTTAACCCTGTTTGCCTCAGTTTCTTCATCTATAAAATGAGTTGGAGAAGGAAATGGCAATCCATTCCAGTGTCTTTGCCAAGAAAACCCCAAATGTAGTCCTCGAGTGTCAGACATGGTAGAAATGACTAAACGATAGCTCTTGACTTCAAGACCAGCACTGGTTTCAAGAAGTGCAATTTCCAACCACTGATATGCCTTCAGCAACATCATTTCTACTGGAAAAAGAAAATGAAGATTTCTCATAAGCAGTTTTGCCCTGTCAAGTGGAATGTGGGTTTTTCCCTACTCCTGGGAAATGGTTCATAAAACATTTCTCCATTTCAATTTGGAAGATCATCCAAATGTTGCCATTGTAGCCACTGAGGGCTGAAACTGTAAGGAAGCATCACTCACTCAGGAGTTTTAATTGGAATGTGAAAAATCACAGAATCAGCGCCATAGCATGACAGAATCGAAGGATCAGAAGGAACTTCAGTGCCTCTCTCATCCAACCCATACACAAAAGGAACCTCCAGATAAGATATCTGCTAAATTGTCATCTAGCCTCTACCCCTAAGGAGCAAGAACATAGCACCTCACAAGACAGTCCTTTCCACTTTGGGACACATGTAATTATTAGGAAGGTATGTGTGTGTGTGTGTGTGTGCGTGTGTCTATGTCTGTGTGAGTGTATATCTGTGGATCTGCTTGTGTATTTTCCTCGTCTCTCAATATTCTCTCCTCAATATTTATTTTCCATTGGGTTAATAAACATAACCAGTTCTTTCAACATCTTCTTGTGTCATATGCTCAGGTTGACTTTACTATCCTGTTTTCCTTACCAATGTCCTTTTTATAAAGTAACCTGAGATTGACTAATATGACACAAAAGGAAAATGATAAATGTTGAAAAGGCTGTGGGAAAATTGGGACACTGATGTCTTGGTGGAATTGTGAGCTGATCCAAACATTCTGGAGAACAATTAAGGGTAACCAGACTGTACATACTCTTTGATCCAGCGATACCTCTACTAGGTCTGTAACCCAAAGAAATATCATGAAAATGGGTAAAGGACCTATATGTGCAAAAATATTTTAGCAGCCCTTTTCATGGTGGGAAAATATTGGAAACTGAGGGGATGCCTATCAATTACAAAATGGCTGAACAAGTTGTGGTACATGAATGCAATGAAATACTGTTGTACAATAAGAAATAATGAGCAGGTAGATTTCAGAAAAAAAAAAAACTTGGAAAGACTTTTACAGATTGATGCAAAGTAAAGTCAACATAACCAGGAATACATTGTACACAGTATCAGCAACATTTTGTGATGATCAGCTATGAATGACTTAGTTCTTCTCAGCAATACAGTGATCCAAGATAAATACAAGACAAATACATATTAGAAAATGCTATTCACATCCAGATAACTATCTGGTGGACTCTGAATGCAGATCAAAGCATACTTTTTCACTTACATTTTTTGTGTTTTGTTTTTGTTTTGATCTGTTTCTTCTTTCACAACTGTGACTAATATGGAAATGTTTTACGTAATTGCACATTTGCAGCCATATCAAATTGCCTACCATTTTAGGAAAATGCGAGGAGAATGAGGAAGCAAATTTTGGAACTCAAAAATCTTATAAAATAATGCTAAAATTGTCTTGATATACATTTAGAGGAAAAATAAAATGCTATTAAAAATTTTTAACATGACCTGAAGGACAGGTAGGTAGCAGTCAATAGAGAACCAGCCCTGGAGTCAGGAGGATCTGAGTTCAAATCTGCCCTCAGACAATTGCTAACAAATTACTAATGACCCTGGGCAAGTCACTTAACCCTGATTCCTCCAAAAATGTCACCTGAACACAGCTATTCCATGTGAGTCTTCATGATGGCTAAGTGCCATGGGTCAATTACTTCCCTGTTCCTGAAAGAAAGGCTATTCTTAGTACAGCCCAATTTCCCAGTAGCTGTTTTGGCTGCTTCCTAATATTGCTGACCCATACCGATCTTGAAGTCCAACTAAACCCCCTGATCCTTTCTTTTTATTATTTTCAGAATAACTGCTCACTAACCATGTCCAAATTCAGTTCCTAATAATCATTTCAGAAAGATTCATACGATCTTAGAGGGAACTTAGAGATTGTGTGACTTAGTCTCTCCTATTACAGTTAACAAAGCTAACCTCAGTCTCTTTTGACTTCTTGTTGAGTGCCATTTCTCTACACTGGATAAAAATGATGACTGCTACAGGTCCTTTCCTGTTCTCAGCTTTTATACCATGTTTTCTTTTGAGCTCTGCCAGTTAGAGGGAAGGATTTATTGACACATTCCCTCCCACACCCTTTTAGTGCCAAATCACAGCAGTCAAAGCTGTTTTCTTTACAGAGAGAGACCTTAGGGATTCCAGTGGATCCTATTTTAGGGAAGAGAAAAAAAGAAAAACTTCTTCCCTTATCCCCCACCCTTGTCTATCACAGTGAAGTGTGATTGTTCTTTTTCATAGAAACACACAGCTTCCCCAGGAGGTTTCCTCAGTCTGATGAGATTTTATCAGGAACCTAAGATGCAGTTGCATGTTAGATGTATGTGACAGGCTCCAGAGAAGAATGCCACACAAGGAAGGAGTCTTCAATAGGTGCTTTTTCCTGCACAGTTTGAAGAAAGAAAAGTTCAAGGAATAGAAATGATCTAAATACATCTTACCTAAATTTGGTCATTTAAAATAAGTGGATTTTTTTAAAAAAGTATGAGGTATATGTTGACCTCTGTGGCATTAATCAGTGGTCCATCTACAACTTCTAGTGATTTTGCAAAGGCAAACACTACATCACAAACTCCATGGAGTCATAGTAGTAGTGCTAGTAGTTAAGAGAGAGAGATACAGAGACAGATAGACAGACAAAGAGAGGACAGAATGGGTCGTAGTCACTCAGGTTGCTAAACTCATGTATTAAAGGATGAATATAGTAATAACACTCATATGGTGGTTATTATGTGCCAGACACTGTGCTAAGTACTTTACAATGACCTCACTTTAATCCTTACACCAACCCCATAAGGTAGGTGCTATTACTATTCCCATCTTACAGATAAGGAAACTGAGGCAGACAGGCATGAAATGACTAATTCCTGAGCACACAGCCAGGAAGTATCTGGAGCCAGATTTGTACTCAGGTCTTCTTGATCCCAGACCCAGTGTTCTTTCTATGCACCTCCTAACGGGGTGGCACAGTAAGAAAACCATGCATTCTCACAACTTACGTGTTAGAGCATGAAAAATCAGTAATTCTTTGATAGCTGAATGAGTAGAAATAATAAAGTGAAACAGATCAGAGTAAGGAATGAGCTTGATGATTAGTACAGTGAAGTGAAGAATCTGGCTTGACTTGCATGAAATGTGAAGTGAAGGACAAAAAAGTAGACAGGTAGATTGGGAAGCTGATTATAGAGGGCTTTAGGAGCCAAGCAGAAGAGTTAAAAAATGGATTCCTTCAGGATGGCAAACTACTGAGCCAGGAAGCATTATAATGAAAGGCAGTGTCTAAGGAAGATTAGGATGGCAGCAGTATGACAGATGGACTAGAAAGAAAAGGAAATCCAAAGAGGGAGGACTGCTCAGGGTCTGGGGCAGTAATTCAAGCAGGAGTGTGCTAGAGTCAGCTCTCAAGGGAATTTTTTTTTTAATTTTCAGTGTAAACATTAATACATCAGAAATTGGTAATTACTAGAAATTGGGCTTGATTTATCGCTTTATTTATTTTCTAGAATGAAGTGTTAATTATGGGATTAAACTTAAAAGTGTGTGTGCGCACACTTTTTTCTCATTACCAGCACATCCTGAATAAAAGCGAGTTGGTAAAAATAGAGACTAAGATGGTAGCAGTATAATGGGGAAGATACAGTGGATTTGAAAGACTTTTTGAAGGAAGAACTTCTAGGATTTGGTTATTAAGCTGTCTTAGGAAATGAAAAACAAAGGGAATAAATATGACTCCAAGATTTGAAATCTGAGTGAGAAAAATGGAGAAAGTGACCCCATTCAAAGATTCAGGAAAAATAGAAAGAAAAGGTAGTTTGGGAAAAGAAGATGATGGCATTGGCTTTGAAGGTGCTAAGTGATGGTATAAGTTGTAGGTGGGAATTTTTAAGTAGGTTATGGGAAAAGAAGTCACTAACATGAGAAAATAAGAAGAGTTATTTAGCTCAGGAGTTACAAGCATGGAAGTGATGAGAAGTACCATGAATTCAGCAAAGGAAAACAAAATTAGGGAGATATGAGAAAAAATGCAAGGATTAAGTCTTATGGAACACCTACAGTTAGATGATAGGGTGTGGGTAAAGAGGAGTAAGTAACGAAAACAAGAGAATTAGGAAAATCAAGAAAATATAGCACTACGTAAGTTAAAAATTTGATAAGATATTTATAAGTTTTCTCTTTAACAGTTCTATGTACTGTCAACAAATATTTATGGGACAGGTGATGCACGGCTGTAATCTCTGCTATTGGGAGATGCTTAGGCTTTGAGTTCTAAGTTTATTGGGCTAAGTCAATCGGGTATCTGGGCTAAGTCTAGCATTAATACAGTAAACCCTTGGGAGCAAGGGTTGAAGAAGCACCAGTGATAGCTATGGTAAGGGAAGGGATAAAAAAAAGAAAGATTATATGACAGGTGACAAAGTCAGGGGGAGAAATATTAGGTTATTCAGGCAGTCAATAGAGAGATAAGAGTGAGGAGGACAGAAGACTTTAAGGATGAGAGGTTGCTGAATGGCAATGGCAGAACAAGGATTTAGAAGTGGCACTGGACCCAGGGTTGTGCTGACTTCACCTCCAATTTCTGAAAAATGGAATGGAATTGGGGAGGGGTGCAAAAATGGCTAGAATTAAAGAAGGTTGCTAGAGATTGGGAGCAATTGGGGGAAGCTATGTTTCAGTTAACCAATCAATTGATCAGTGATCACAAGCATTTAGTACTTCCTGACTGCAAGACAAGTGCTATACTAGAAATGGGAATACAAAGGCAAAAATGAAACTTGCCCTCAATAAGCTCACATTCTAGCAGGGATGGAAACATTTAAGAGGAAGAGATGAAAAATGGAGAGATTATTAACAGTTACATAGTGGTCTCAAAAAAAAAAAAACAGCATGAAAGGAAAGGCCAGGAGGAGGTAGGGTTGGATTGAAAAGAGAGAAAGGCACATACGTTGGGTAATATCAGACTAGGTCTTGTTCTTAAAACAATGAATTAAGATGATACTGGTGGCATGAGTAAGAAATTTGGAGGTGTTAGCTATATAAGGAAAAAAATAGTGAGGAGAAATGGATTAGCAAAGACCTGTTTATCAACTGACTTCACAGAATTTGAGACAGAATATATTGGGGCAAAATCTCTACCTGCAACAGACAATGGTGAAATGAATTTAATAATCCTTAGCCATTTAGCTAGCCTTTATTAAGTACCTATTATGTGTCAGGCACTATGTTAAGTACTGGGGATATAAAAAAAGAGAAAAAAATAATATCCAATGTGTAGTCATCTTTTTATTACTCTGTTGCATTATGGAAATGTTTGCTTTATTTCATAAATTAAAAATAAAATAATCTTTTTTTTTTTAAAAAAAAGAAGCCTCTCCCATCCTTCAAGGAGTTCACAGAGGAGTGGGAGAGAAAACATGCCTAGAACTATAAACAACCAAGTATTCTGTATAGACAGGATAAATTTGGGTTAGTATCAAAGGAAACTCACAAGATTGAAGAGTAGTAAAGGCTTCTTATAGAAGGTCAAACTTTATCTGAGAATCAAGGCAAGCCAGGTAAGTTAAGGGCCAGAGATGAGGAGGGAGAATCAGATGGGAGGTACAGCCAATGAAGACATTCAAAGTTGGGAGATGTGTTAGGAGCAGCAAGGAGACAGTGAATCACAGTATATGTGGAGAGGAGGAAGATGCAATAAGGGAAAGGTAGGAAGAGATCAAATTACTAATGGTTTTAAAAGCTGGGAGATTTCACATTTGATCCTGGGGATAATAGAGAGTTACTGGAGTTTATTGACAAGGAAGTGATATGGTCAAACCTGCATTTTAAGAAGATCAGTTTGACAGCTGAATGGAAGACAGACTGGTGTAGAGAGAGACTTGAGGCAGGAAGCCCAAGCAACCACCAGGATGTTATAATCTCTCAGCATGAGGGGATGAGGATTAACTCTAAGGTGTTTGCATTGTCAAAGGAGGAGGGTGGTAAAACACGTACAATGATGAACATGACTCAACAGGTCCAGGATAGCAGCCTGTGTTGTCATCCTGTGAGCCATGGTTGTGAGCCATGGTGACCGTGAGAATGGTGGTACCCTCAATAAAAATAAGGAGGGAAGAAAGGGGGCAGGGTTTGCGGAAGGAGGGATCCAGCGTACCTACAATAGCTTGAATTCCTGACTATTTGGAACTACGATAGGCTCTCCATCCCAGCAATTTCTGGCAGGATTCTGTATGTGAAAGGCAACAGTCTTGTATATTCCACTTTAGGCTTCTGCATGGAATACATTCCATCTTTCAGTCTCCCTAGTACCTCCTGGGCCCCATTCAGGACTTGTTCTTTACCTTGCACAGTGCTGCGAGGACTGCTATTAAGCAGCTGCTGCCTCCCACCTCTGAGAGGGCTGAGCCTCCACAATGGCACTATTAGTGATTCAGCATATGTTGGTGGAACACTTGGGAAGCATGCTAGATGAAAAGTGACTTAATTGAATTATAAGCATCCCCTCTTCCCTCCTCCCCTCTTTTCAGTCCCCCATGTTTGTTTACTGACTTCCTAATCATTTTCTCTTTTACAAAGAAATCTTTCCCCTATCCATCAGATCTGCTGTCACTCTGGATTCATCTCTGCACTTTGGTTTAAATACGCCAGCCTCATCCTCTTAAAATCTGACATTCAGAAAACTGAAAAATCATCGCTTTTTGAAGTAGCTCCTCATTCTTTGCCACACACTGGGACAAGCTGTACTTCTGGCTGAGCAAGGGGAGCTAAGAAGATTCTGAAGAGTTAGGATCTATTCTGAATGGAATCTTCCATCACTGGCGGTTAAATTTATTCCTTTTCTAGTTTCCATTGTTTCTTCAAAACTTATAAATTCTCTCCTCTTTTCACTCATTTCTATTCTACTTAACCTTTCAGGCTTAGATCAATACTTAGCTCTTCTATGATGATCTTTCCTTATTTTGAAGCCTTTAGCATTTATATAGTATCTTTGTCACACTACAGAACATTTAGAATTATTGTTAGTGTTATAGAAGCAGAGTTGGAGAGGACTTTGTAGGCCATCTGGTCCGCCACCACCCCTATTTTACAGATGAGGAAACTGAAGCCCAGAGAGGTAAAGCAATTTACCCAAGATCAATTTAATTTAAATTAGCATTTAGTAAAAACCTCATGTGCAAGGCAATAGGCTATATCACAAAGACAAAATGAAAAACTATCCCTACCCTCAAGGAACTACTTTAGATAAGGGTAGAGTATATGGTATATGGTAAAGTCAAAACAGAAATAGAGGGGTAGTAGATACTTAAAGGTAGTTCCAGGGAAGATATGAACCAAATTTCAAATCCAGAAATCTTTTTGCTGTATCATTCTATTTCTTATGGCACCTATATGGTGCCAGAGTATCATTCTTCAGTTATTTCATCTGTATATATGTCCTGGCATTCCATCTAGATTACAAGGAGCTTGGGGGGGAGGTGAGGAGGGGAGAACTGTTGCATCTGCTTTCTTCGTATTACCCACGGTGTGGTGCTATCAAGCTAACAAATCTTTAATCAATGCTTGTTGAAATGATTTTAGTAGAAGGGCCTGCTATGTGGCACAATGGATAGAATGCCAGACCTGTAGTCAGGGAGGCACCGAGTTCAAATCCAGCTTCATACACATACCAGCTATGTGACTCTATGCCAGTGATTTAACCAATGCCGGTCCCAGTTTCCCCAAATGTAAGACTGGGATAATAACACAACTACTTCCCAGAGTAGTTGGGAGGATCAGCTGAGACAATATTTGTAAATCTCTTAGCACAGTGTCTGGTATATGGTATGTAATAAATAAATGATTTATAAATAAATTTGCCAATTAAGAAATAAATTAGCAAATAGGTGATTGATAAATAAATAATAATTTATAAGCAATAAATACTTATTTCCTTTCTTTTCTTCAGATCATAAAGACCCATCTGTGAATTTGGTTATTTTTGAGGCTGTCATAGCAATTACCAATAACTCGGATTATTTATCTCATCATTCATTTAGCCACTCATTCAAAATTCAATAAATATTTGTTGAGCGCCTAGTAGGTATAAGGTACTATACTAGTTGATGAAAAGAAATTATAAGAATTTTTTTAAATGACAAAAACACTTTAAAATCCTTTCTTTCTTGCTTTAGAAAGTAAGATGGTGTACCTTGAGAATATAGGGAGGAATATCGTGGAGAATAACCTTTCAGACTTTCCAGTAGCAAAAAGGGCCAATAGCACAGCCAACATTTCATATAGATGGAATATGTATAAGTATATGATATATGGAGAAAGCCTGAAGCAGTGGAGAGCACTGGACTTGGAGACAGAGGACCTAAGTTCAAAACCTGATTGCCACTTACTATCTGTGTGTCCTTGAGTAACTCTCTCCAACCTATCTGGACTTCACTTTCTCCTTTTGTAAAGTGAAAGAGTTGGACTAAATGACCGCTAAAACCCTTTCCCGCTCTAAATCTATGCTTCTCAGGTGCATCATCAAGGTTGACCAGATGGCCCTGCGCACATAAACTTCTCCTTCACTAACTATGTTTTTCGGGTATAATTTTATCTAGATAAGTTAGTGTAGTAGATAGAGAGCCAGCCTCAGAGTCAAGAAGATTTGGATTCAAGCTCCAAGTCCATAACTTACTATTTGACTAAAATGAGTTACTTATTCTCTCAATACCAAGTTAAATCTCTGCGTCTAGAAGATGCTGAAATGCAATTGGTAAAAGGCATTTCTTCATCAGAGTACATCTCACATCAACAAAGTCGTGGGTCCAGTCCCTGCCCAAGTAGTTCACTGTTTTCACCCTGTAAAAATGCTAATATTTGTAGGAGGAACATTTTAAGCCATTATCAAGCATTCATACGTTAGCAGGACAGGTGATTATATCTGATTACGCTGAGCCTTGCAGTTCAAAAGAGGAAAAGGAGACATAGATTGGAATGGATGATAAGACAGGGCATGAGAAAGCTAGGAGATGGGAAGATCAACTTCACTAGCTGCATACAGAATTCACTGAAACTAACCCTGACTAGCAGACCACACAGGTCCGAGTGTTTGTACTGGAGACCACAGAACCTACTATAAGAGTTCTCAACTAGTCAATGCAAAGGGGAAAAACTGCCTAAGAATAATGGGGAGCCAATATTTGAACTACGAACACTGCCATTAGCCCACTCTCCAGTCCTTTGCTCAGAATGCAGTCCTTATCTAGTTCACAGTAGAAATGATTACAGAGAAGTAGACAGCAGCTTCCACATATCTACTGGCCTTGCCACTTCTCTGCATGCCTCTAAAAGACTGGTAGGGAAGTAAACCTGCAATCCACTCTGTTCAATGGCATACCCTCAGGGGACCATTTGATCCCCAGGTGCTGCAAGAAGTACTTGGAGAAATGATACTTTCTCATACAATGCTGTGGTAAGGGAAAAAAAGGTTTTAAAATTTCTCACCTTTCCCCACGAAACTTGATGGATTTAAAATAAGAGTCTCCAACCTGCAGGTAAGAAAATTAAGGAAAAAGATACCCATTCCTAGCTTCTTTCTTCTATTTCAGTTGATACGGTTCATTCCAATTCATGGAAATATCTGTGGAAGTGATTGCTGTCCTTTGTAAAGCGTTTCCAACATGGACCAGTCAAAAGGTTAACTTTCCCCAGTAACTCAATTCCTCACCTGAAGGATATATGGTCATTAACTACACTTCACAGAAACCTTTTGAGTTTGCCCCTCTCACTTTTCTCCATGATCCCATCACTCCCCTTTAAAAAAAAAAAATCTGGGCCATTTTTTTTTTTTAATTTTTGAGTTAGAAAAAGGATTCAGTTTAATTCTAAAATCTTTTTTGGAAGCAATGGTGATTACCAGAATTTAATCAATCATGAACCCATTTGGGGTTTTCTTGACTAAAATACTACAGTATCTTGTCACTTCCTTCTCGACATCATTTGCTATATCTCTCTCCCACTACCCTCCCACCAGTGGGCAATCTGAAAAAGAAAAGTCTTATAATAAACAGGCATAATCCAGCAAAACAAATCCTCACATTGGCCATGTCTAAAAATGTACGTATCTTTTTCCATTTTATGTCTATAACCTCTCGTAGGAGACGGATGCATTTTTCAACTTCAGTCCTCTGGATTCATGTTTTATTGTTCAATTGACCAGTTTTCTAAAGTCCTATTAAGGGAAAGTGACTTGAACCTTTAAAAAATCATTCTTCTAGACAATTCAGTGCTTAGTACAATGTCTGCCACAAAGTAGAAGCTTAATAAATGATTAATAATTGACTGATCAATATTTAGGGAGGAAATATAATTCTAATGCATGCATCTATCCAAGAGAACATAGTGGGCAGTTTCATGGCCCTTTCTCTTACTACTCCCCATGGAAGAATCAAAGTTTCCATTGGAGAAGCATAGGCAATATTCTAGGTTTTCATCAATGCCTCCCCATGGACACCTTTAGATAATTCACATCACAATAGATCTGTAGGCAACAAATACCCTATCAGATCTCTGTCAAAGTTAATCACTGCATTGATCAGAAATGTGTTTGTGTATGCACACATATATATATGTGGATACATATATATACACATATATACACACATGTATACATATACATACACATATACATACATGTATAGATGTAGGTATGGATATAAAATATGGGTGGAGAGAGGGAGAGAGAGAATTGTTTTGTTTTCCTGGATCTGTCATTTTCCTTAGCTCCCAAATTCTTCCTATTTGTCTTTTTCATGACACAATAATATTCTGTTACATTCATATTCCCAAATTTTTTCAGTCATTCCATTTATCAATCAATGGGTGTCCATTCACTTTGTTTCTGTTTCCCAATTTCTGTTTCTTGTTAACACTGAAATTACTACCAAGAATAGTTTGCTACATTATGTATCTAACAGACGCATATGCTCTTTTATGGTACAAGTACTTACTTTTCCAAAGAGCTCTCAAATGTATTTTCTCATAATGATGCTAAAAAAAAAGAATCTCATACATTACTGGATGTTTGTTCTCAGCTGTGTCATAGTAATGCTTTAATTCCTATGGATATCATATTGATAAAGGACTTTCATTCACATATTTGTGATCGATCCATTTGTTGGCAAGAAATAAGGCAGGAAAAAAATGTCAATGTGTCTTCTTAAGTTATACTTTCAAAGACAGCTCAGGCTGAAGCTATGGTATGATCTCTAAGCAGCCTGTTGATTTGTTTAGATGAGTGGAGTGAGTAACTCAATCCTGATAAGCTGTATGAAAATTCCAATCAAATTAGTTGTGAGTGCTCTTTTTGAAAAAAAAAAATCATTTCATTAGGATAAAGAATTTCTCATATAGAAATTCTTTCACTGATGCAGATCAAAAATTTACTGCAACTCATCCACTTAGAAAGTTGAGTAGGGCACTGAGGCATTAGATTACTTTGCTTTGGATATTCAACAGCTAAGGGTGAAAGACAGAACTTGAACCCAAGTGATTTCTGACTCCAAGTCTAGCCCTAAAACCACCACTTCACAGTATCTTTCAATCAATCAGTCAAAGCGCATTTTTAAAACAATTATCATATGCCAGGTACCGGCTGGAGGTACACACACACACGCGCACACACGCACACACACGCACACACACACACACAATCTCTTTCCCTGTCCTCAAGAAACTCATCTTCTAATGACAAATACAACAAATAATAATAGAATGGATAGACATAATTCTCAGAAGGTAATAACACAAGAATCTGGTAGGGGTAGGGAGGGATAGGGAAATATCTTTACAGAAAGTGGAATCTGAGCTGAGTCTTGAAGGAAGTCAGGAAGAAGAAAAAGAGGGAGAACATTCTAGAAATGGGGAACTTTCAATGAAAAAGAGTGGGGCAGAGAGTGGTAGAATAGTAATAGGCCAGGACCCCTGGATAATAGATTTCACTTAGGAGAATAAAATGTAAAAATATATTTAAATTAGGAAGGATACAGATTGTGATGGACTTTAAATGTCAAAAAGAGTACTTTATAGGTGATCCTAGAGGAAACAGGGAGCCACTGGAGCTTAGTGAATAGGGGGATGACATTGCCAGACCTTAACTTTATAGAAAATCGTAGTGGCAGCTGAATGAAGGATAGATTTGAGTAAGGAGAAACTTTAGGCAGAGAAACCAGTTATTATAAGGATGAGGGCCTGTAATAGGGCTGTGATTATGGGAGCGGAGCAAAAGGAATATGTACACACACACACACACACACGCACACATATATATAGATATATAGATGAAAAATTCTGTAAGATTTGTTCATGTCATACAAGTTTTAAAAACAGATTGGATGTGTAGGGTGAGAATAAGGAGTCAAGGATAATGCTGAGATTTTGAGGCTGAATAACTGAGAGGATAGTACTGCCCTCAACAGTAATAGAGAAATTCAGAAGAGATAATAAATTCTATTTGAAGTTGATATCTAAAAGGTAGTTGGTGATATAAACAATAGGGCTGAATCTATGGATATGGGAATAGTTTTAACAGAAATAATAATTGAAGCCTTAGGGGTTGATTAGATGACCAATGAGATACTATAGATGGAAAAGAGAAGAGGCCCAAGGACAAAGTCTTGGGGGAGGTGGGAGTCTGATGGTATTCAGTATAACAAGGTTGAGGATGCAGCAAAGGAGACAGAAAAGTGGTCAGATGGTTAGGAGCAGAACCTAAAGAGAACAGTGGCACAAAAACCTAGAAAAGAGAAAGAATAAGAGGATGAAATGATGACCAAAAGTTTAATAAGTATCTATTATGTTCCAGGTTCAGGGATGGAGAAAAGGTCATTAGATTTGACAATTAAGAGATCATGAGTAACTTTAGAGAGAGGGCAGTTTCAGTTGAATGATTGAGCCAAGTGCCAGACTTCATAGCATTTAAAAATGAGTGAAAATAAGAATGTGGAGGCACATTCTGTAGACAGTGTGATCAAAAAGTTTAGACAAGAAAGAGAAAAGAGGACTTCTGGGAACCAAGATGGGAGAGTAAGCAGTAAATTGCCATAACTTTCCCATATTCATATCCAAACAATCATAAAACAGAGCCCCAAAACAAATCCTAGGACAGCAGAATCAGAAAAACAAGGCAGGAGGAAATAATCTTTGAGCTCAAGAAATCTGGAAGATTGAAAAGAAAGGTCTATTTCATTTCCAGCACAGGAAGCATCCCAGCAAGTCCCACCTCAGCAAACCAGTGGTACACATTCTGAACCCCAGTGTGGTGGAGCAGGCAAATGCCAACACTGCAACTCCCCACCTACCTAAGTATAGTCAAGGGAATGAGCAAACTCCAGCTCTAAGAACTACTGTGTGCTTCAGGGGTTATCCCTGACAAACAGGTTGACACTGGGCCCCTGCCACTTGCTTCAGTATATGTCCAGGAACATGCAAAAACACCCCATTGACCCCAGCACACACCAGACACCATCACTAGGACTCAGACTCAGCACCAGGTAAGCTACCAGACCACCATGGCCTCTAGCAGTCCCAGCCAACACCCACCCAATCCCCTCAACAAAGCACCATACATGAGGGGCCCCTGTGGGTCTCAGGACAACATCAGTGAGCACCAGGTAAACAACCACAGCCTACAGACACTGGCACAAGAAGACTGAGACACTATACCTTCTACCCCAGCTGTGGAAATCAAATTTAAAAGAAAGAATACGGACCAAAAAAAAAAAGATAAGAAAAAAGCAACGTAAAAAGAATCTTACCTTAGAAAGTTACCATGGTGACAGAGGAAGATCAAGTCACAAACTCAGAAGAGGACAACAATGTCAAAACAGTTATGGACAAAACACCAAAGAAAAATGGGAAGTGGTCTCCAGTCCAGAAAAAAAAAAACACATGGAAAAGGTCAAGAAATAACTTAAAAATCATAGAGGAGAGACAGAAGAAAAACTGGGGAAGAGGAATAAGAATAATATAAGAGAATTATTAAAAAAAAAGAATAAACAGCTTAAAAAGTAGAAAAAGATATACAAAAACCACTGAAGAAAACAACACCTTAAAAATGTAATTGGTCAAATCAAAAAGAAAATCCAAAAGCTGATTGAGGAAAACAACTCCTTGAAAATTAGAATTTGGCAAGTGGATGCTAATGAATCTACGAGATAGCAAGAATCAATCAGATAGAAAAGAATGAGAAAATAGAAGAAAATGCTAAATATCTTATGGGAAAACAAATGACCTGGAAAATAGATCCAGAAGAGACAATATCAGAATGATCAGACTACCTGAGAGCCATAATCAAAAGGAGCATCTGGGTAGTATTTTCCAGGAAATCACCAAGGAAAACTGCCCTGATGTCCTGGAGTGAGGCCAAAATAGGTGTCAAAAGAATCCACAGCTCACCTCAAGAATGAGACCCCAAAATAAAAACTTCAGGGAACATTATAGCCAAATTTCAGAACGATCATGTCAAGGGGAAAAAAATACTGTAAATGGCCAGAAAGAAACAATTCAAATATGGGGACTTAGCACTGCAACATTAAAAGACTGGAGGCCATGGAACATGACATTCCAGAAGACAAAGGAGCTAGGACTACAACCAAGAATGAGACTACAACCTAATGAACTTAAGCACAAATATGTCAAGGGAAATAATGGTCATTAATGAAATAGAAGGATTTCAAGTTTTCATAAGGAGGAGACCAGAACTGAACAAAAAATTTGATCCCCAATATCAAGACTCAAGAGAAGTATAAACAGGTGAAAGGGGGAAAGAAAACATAAGGTACTCAATCGAGCTGAACTGTTTACATCCCTCCATGGGAAGATGATGCTTTTAATTCTTAAAAAATTCTATTACTAATAGTACAGCTAGAAGGAATAGGCATAGACAGAGGATATGGGCAAAAGGTAAATTTGAGTGAATGAAAGAAAAAAATTATTAAGGGATGAGGAGTACAAGAGAGGCAGAAGGAAGGGAGAGGTGGAGTGGGGTAAATTATTTCACATGAAGAGACACAAAAGACTTATTACAGTAGAGGAGAAGATGGAAGAGTGGGTGATGGGCATTGCTTTAACCTTATTCTCATCAATATTTGTTCAAAGGGGGAATTATATACAGAATCAGTTGAATGTAGAAATCTATCTTACCTGACAGGTAAGAAGAAGGGAATGAGATTAAGTAAAGAGGCAGGGGGAGTACGGATAGAAGAGAGGGCAGATTGGGGGAGGTGGTAGATAGAAGCAAAACAATGATGAGGAGGGGAAAAGGTGATAGGAGAGAGAAGACAAACAGGAGTAAGAATGGAGATGGACAGAAATACAGTTAGTAATCATAGCTATGAATGTGAATGGGATAAACTCTCCCATAAAATGGAAGCAGATAGCAGAGTAGATCAAAAATCAAAATCCTACAGTATGTTGTTTAAAAGAAACACGCTTGAAGCAGAGAGACACAAACAGAGTAAAGGTAAAAGACTGGAGCAGAATCTATTATGCTTGCAACTGAAGTCAAAAAAAAAGCTTGTGTAGCAATTCTGCTCTCAAAGCAAAAGCAAAAATAGAATTAATCAAAAGAGATAAAAAATGAAATTATATCTTTTTAATATAAATTTATTTATTTAACTTTTTACATTTATTTTCACAAAATTTTGGGTTCCAAATTTTCTCCCCATTTGTCCCCTCCCCCCACCCCAATACACTGAGCATTCTAATTTACCCTATCACCAATATGCCCTCTCTTCTATCCTCCCTCCCTTCTCTTGTCCCCATCTTCTCTTTTGTCCTGTAGGGCCAGATGACTTTCTATTCCCCATTAACTGTATTTCTTATTTTCTAGTAGCAACAACAATACTCAACAGTTGTTCCTAAAACTTTGAGTTCCAAATTCTCCCCATCCCTCCCTCCCCACCCATTCCCTTTGGGAAGGCAGGCAATTCAATATAGGCCTTATCTGTGCAGTTTTGCAAATGACTTCCATAATAGTCATGATGTGTAAGACTAACTGTATTCCCCTCCATCCTATCCTGCCTCCCATTGTTTCTATTCTGTCTTTTGATCCTGTCCCTCCCCAAGTGTTGACTGTGAAACTATATCTTGCTAAAAGGTACCATAGACAATGAAGCAATATCATTACTAAATGTATATGTACCTAGTGCTATAGCACCCAAATTCTTAAAAGAGAAGTTAAGTGAGTTACAGGCATTATGAAATATAAAAGAGGTTACTTTGATTATATTAAAATAAAGAAGCCTTTGTACAAACAAAACCAACGCAACAAAGATTAGAAGGAAAGCAGAAAGCTGGGAAAAATCTTTACAGCAAATGTCTCTGATGAAGACCTCATTTCTCAAATATACAAAGAAATGAATCAAATTTATAAGAGTACAAACATTCCCTAACTGATAAATGGTCAAAGGACATGAACAGGCAGTTTTCAGACAGGACAATTTGCTGCAGAAGACAGAAGAGGATGGGATTGTGTATGCAAGTCGAAGCATTTGCTTTGGTTAAGAGAAGAGCTATCCCTTTATCAGAGAGAAGAGAAAAGGAGGAAATAGTGGGGAAGTGATAAGAGAAGAAGAGGAGGGGAGAAGTGACTGATCTCAGTCTTTTCAATGAAATCAGGCATTCTCATCAGCTGAGATTATGGGGGTAGGAGTGCTTCATGGAATAGTTGAAGAGATATTTTTAAAAGTTTGAAAAAGTCAACACAATAAGTAGAATATCAAGTAAATTACAGAAATATAAAATAATTGCCTTGCTGTAGAAAAGGCCAAGTTAAGGTTATGTAATATAAATACATAGTGGTCCCTTTCATGCTCAAATTTATTGCTTAGCATCATTTATATTCTCCCACATTGTCCCACCACCACCCCACTCCAACAAATGTTTCTTCCACTTTATCTAGCCAGTTGCTTTAATTCTTAGCTAAGTGATTTTTTTAAAGAGCTGCAATTTTAAATGAACTGCAACTCTTACAGAATGAACTATGCTGAGACAGATTATCTGAGGGTTTTTAAGGTGCAAATCTTGAAAAGAGAAGGATCTCTTCAGAGATGGTGTTAAGAACCCACTTTAAAATGATGACCAACTGCCTTGAATTTACAGTATTGTTCTTTCAAGGCAATCAAATTCCTTCACATCTATCATTGCTTTATTTACATCCTACCTCTTATATATCTTATAGTTGTGGGAATAGTAACCTCCATTTTACACCTGGGTAAAGTGAAGAATGACATAATGCCTGGATTTGCTCAAGTAATCACAGCAAGAACTAAAGCTAGAAGTCCGGTATACTCTTGTTGCCCCCAGAGAGGTACTGATTCTTATTCAAAAAGGGTGCAGTATAAAAAGGCTTTGTAGGCATCACTGTCAACACATCCAGAACATCCATTGTGGTTAAATTCATTAAGCATAAAGGGATCATAAAAAATAGAGCCAGAATAGAATTCATTTCAACCTACAGATGATGAAACTAATACTTAGAGAGTTCAATTCAGCTCAATTCAACAAGCATTTATTAGATACCTCCTATGAGGATAAGAAAAGTCTATTAGATTCGACAATTACAAAGTCATTGATGTGAAGATGGAAGTTTCTGTTGAACGACATATCTCAAAATCAAAACTAGGTTTCCCGACACTTGGTGCAGGGCTCTTGTCATTGTACTGCCTTTGTAAATTTCAATTTGAACACCACCCAAACAGTGCCTTCTTCCACATACTACTCTAAATAAGAGAGATTACCTATCTAATATGTTGAAATGCAGTTTCATCATAAATTCCAGTTTAGCTTTTGATTTTCTTTGAAATTATAGATGTATATATTTCTTTGTTGTTGCTTGCTGTTTGCCTCTTTGGTTTAGAAATTTCATCCTGGAAGGCTTTCAGATACAGAGAATATCCTAGTGTGAAATGGTTAATAGTGGTTTCAAGTAATCATTACTCATTATAATCCCAAGTGACTTTTGTGGGCATCTGGTAGTCATTAAGAGGATTAAATTTATCAGACAAGTCATTTTGCTTAATTAGGTGGCTAACTGGCAAGGCCATCTTACTGAACTGCTTTAAAATCATCCCTAGTAGCCTCAAAAACCCCTTGTACGGACAGGCAAAGCTCTTCAGTTAGTCTCTCTTATACCAGGGACTGCCAAAGATTTCCTTACAGAGTTCAACAAGAGTTAGTGACATGTCTACGATTCATCATAGATTTCTTCAAACTATCAAGGTAGATTTTCTAAAGTAAAGGCAATAAACCTTCTGGATGGGAAAGTAGCAAAGCAATTCCACTTAAAAAGTTCAAATTTGGGGTTCTTCTTCCTGTTGAGACAGCTAGATGGCAGAATGGATAGAGTTCTGGACTTAGGAAGACCTTGATATGAATTCTGCCTGAGACATTTATTAACTGTGCACCCCTGGGCAAATCACTTAGTTTCCCTCAGTTTCCTCATCTATAAAATTAAGGAGTTGAGCTTGGCTTCTAAATTCCCTTTTAACTGTAAAGAAATGATTCTAAATTAGTGAACATCGTTTTAGCGTTCTCAATGCCTCATGTCCATAATAGGTTCATCCCATCTCAAATGTAGAACCTATTATGGACTATTAACCAAAGACATTTGAAAGGCAAGATCTTAGGAAGAAGCATGCTAGAGTAAATGATTCAGAAATCTCATATTCTCAGGATTCAAATTGTATCCTTAGAAAAAATAATAATCCTGAAAGACTGAAATTCAGCATTTGAATTAAGCTACCATGATTGAGTCTGTACTGTGACACTGCAGATCTGACACTCAGTTGTGAGTTGATCTTTTTTCATAATACAAAAGAGCAAAAGAGAGAATTGAATAGCTCGTCTGAAAGTAAAATAAATCATAAAAATCTATAAAGAAGGTCTAGAACTCTTGTAAATGAGATAGGTAAATGAATGGGAGAAAAAAAAAAAACCTCAGGAGGTAGAAAGGGAAGAGAAATCATGGGTTTGACCTGATATTCTACCTCCAATACTTTCTGTGCACTTACATACTATAATAGGCCTTTCTCTTCTTGTAATGTCCGTTTGCCTTTTCCTTTGACTGAATGAACAATTCAAGCCTTTGAATGCAAACATCTCCCAAGAATCCTTTGGATGCCATACAGAGTTCACAGGTCTAACAACTCTATCACAAGAGTAGCAGCAGTAATTGGATCCCATGAGCCCTGGCTGCAAGCAGTAAAAAAATGATTGAGCTGTGTGGCCAGGGCAACCAGGCAAGGGTGCACCAATCAGTGAGGAGCAGCCAGAGGAAAAAGAAAGAGGAGTTACCCCAGGGATCTTCCCACGCACACACGTGTACTTACAGGCACAAACACAATCCCAATGTGGATGGAGAAATCCCAGGAGGCATTTCTTCAAGCTGCCAAAGTTGGTCTGAAATTAAAGGAGGTTGTCCAACCTACAAGCTTAGAAAGAACTCTGGGCAGACTACCTTAGGAATCAAAGAGATTGATGAACAAAATTTCTTTATCATAAAAATAATCATTAACAAATCCACAGTTTGACAGTGTACTATGCATTTTGGGGTGGAGATAGTCATTTTTGTTTTTGTTCATAAATACATCCAGAATGGTCTTTTACCTATCTCTTTTACCTATCTCAACTAGAGACATTTCGTTCCCAGACATCACTTATGGCCCAAGGTGACAAGTCTGTGTATGGTAACATTCTGCTGCTCAGAACCTGGCAAAAGGGGAAACATTTGTTAATTATGCCAAAAATTAATTACCTAACAGGAGAATAGAAATTGTGGCAGGTGGGCAATATGACAGGAGTAAGTTTGGCACACTACATGCTTATGAATAAGCTATGTGACATGTCTCTGAATCTCTCTCTATGAAAGTACCCCCCTGAGAGCCACTGGTCATGTTTCAGCACAGTCCGGAACATGTTGAGTTCCTCGTTTGTTTTTAATACCCTCTGTGTTTGACCCACGTTTACTAAACGAGGAAACTGTGGAATTGATCTCCCTGGATCACTGTGGTAATGTGTTTTCCTCCTGTTAGTTTGAGAGGGGTATGTTTGTTGCTGTTTTACTCTGACGTGACTTTATTTGCAAAAGTATTTGGCCTTTTATGAGAACTTTTCTGTTAGAATTGTTTTTTCGTGGCAATTGAAATAAGCAATAACAGATACTGGGTAGCTGCTATTGCCTACCAACGTCCTACGCATGTGAAAACAATTCACTACCTGTGATTATGTATCTTAGTGGCTGAACCTCCGTTCTTATCATCATCAAAGAATTCACAGGAGAATAAAGTGGCGCTTAGGGAGAGAACCATGCTAAAACACTCTAGAAATGACTTAAATAGATTCCTGTACTCAAGGAATTCATAGCACTTCAGTTCAATTGTCACATCCAACTCTTTATGACCTTACTTGGGGTTTTCTTGGCAGATACTGGAGTGCCTTGCCATTTCCTTCTCCAGCTCATTTTACAGATAAGGAAACTGAGACAAACAGGGTTAAGTGACTTGCTCAGGGTCACACAGCTAGTAAGTATCTGAGGCCGGATTTGAAGTCACAAAAGTGAATCTTCCTGATTTCCAGCCCAGCGCTCTATCCACTCTGCCATGTCATAGCAGATAACATTAGTATGGAGGAACACCAAATAAGTACAGACCATCAGGCAAACAATGAACCAGTATAGAAAGCAAACATGTATGAACCATAAATATACTGAAGTATCATGGTGTAATAGAAAGAGTGTCCAATAAAGAGCCATGACACATAAAGTTTCTATGCTGCTATAAACTATTTGCATGGCCCCTTTACCCCTCAGGCCTTCAGTTTCCTCTAATGTGAGAATTAGAGGGGTGGATCAGGCCTGTTCTAGTTTTAGAATTCAATGACTTAGGAATAAGTATAAAAGTGTTTAAGAGCATTCATATCTAAAACCTTAAGAGTCTATGACCAGTTCCCTAATGAAATGGTAAATTATCACAGAATTGTCTAGAGGAGACTGGTAGAATCAAAAGAATAGATGGAGAAGAAAAGTTTCCTAAGAGTGTTTTTGGAGACAGAGTTCAAAAAAGGTTTGATTTTCAAAGAATCACAAATCTCAAATATGAAGTGACCTTAGAACTCATCTAGTACAATATAGTACTAAATCTAGTACATTTCACAGGTGGGGAAATGGAGGCCCAGAAAAATGAAGGTGGAGGGAGATGACAGTGCTGAGGTCCAAACTCATTTCCTGTGACTCCAGCTTCGTCAAAGGTGGAGGGAATGACAGTGCTGAGGTCCAAACTCATTTCCTGTGACTCCAGCTTCAACACCATATATGCACATTCAGCCCTCTGTATCTGACTTATGTGATGTAGTGGAGAGAAGCAGAGTCAGATAACATAACTTAGACTCTCTTCCTCACTACTTCGATTACATTAGTTAAGTCACGAGAACTCTCAGGTTCCTTATTTAAGAAAGTTAGATTTGAATTAGGTAATCTCTAAGGTTTCTTCCAACTCTAAATCATATTACTCTAAGTAAGAGCCATTCAGGCAAACAGCTAAGGCTTTGAGTTTTAGAATCAGTAAGGAAGGGGAGAATTTGGAAAACACTGTGGAGAAAAGAACCACAGGACTGAATCATAGCCTATATGCAAAAAGATAAGGAAAATGAGAAATCTGAGTTTCCATGTTTGGGATTTGAGTGACATAATGCTCTTTCCTACTATAAAAAGGAAAAAAGTCATGGGGGTGGGTCCTGATGGAGAAAGAAAATATTCTGCCTTTAGGACCATATATAACTTGATTAATCTGGAGCCCTGCCAGCAGGAACGAAGAAGTTCTATTTGTGATAACTGGGTGTCATCTGGGAAAACCAGCATGTACTGTTGTTAGTCATGTCATTGGCCCCTAAAGACACACCAAACTAAAACTCCAACAATAACCAGCCATGAAATGCCAATCTCATTATACCTTGTCTGTTTCGTTATCACTTGCGGTTCATTCGGACAGAGCTAGAAAGGCAAATTAAGTCTTTCAAAGTATTAATACCCTATCAGACAATCTTCCCCTTTCAAGGTCAATAAATAGTATGTAAAGAGGATAGATATGTAGGAAAGAGAGCATGAGTGTGTGTGTGTATGTGTGTTTAGTATAGGGGTGGCGAACCTGGTCTTTGTATGTATGCATGTGCATGTATGTATGCATGTATGTATATGCGTGCATATGTGGATACACAATATACATATATTCATGCATATGTGTATACATATATGCACATATTATTGTTTTTAATCATTTTCAATTCATGATCCAACTCTTCATGACCCTATTTGGGCTTTTCTTGGCAGAGATACTGGAGTGGTTTGCCAATTTTTCTCCAACTCATTTTACAGATGAGGAAATTGAGGCAAAGAAAGTTAAGTGATTTGTCGAGGGTCACACAGCTAGTAAGTATTTGAGACTAAATTTAAACTCAGTTCTTCCTGAAACCAAGCCTGGCAGTGCAACACCTAGTTGTCTACATACATATACATAAATATATTTATATTTAATTTTACACACACACATATATACACACATGTGTTCTTGTGTGTATATGCATATGCACATATGTGTGCATGCACACGTATATAAAATGTGCACGTGTGTACGTGTGTACATATACATACATGTACGCACACACATGCATGCATACACATACATATCCAAGGTCACACAAAGCTGGTGTGTGAACTCAGGTCACTTGATTTCAAACCCAATTTCCACTCAATTTCATAAAGATGATAGATAGATAGATAGATAGATAGATAGATAGATAGATAGATAGACAGACATGTATATACGTGTATGTATATGTGTGCATACGTGTGTTTATAAGTACATACATACATTTGTATACATGCATTTATACATATATATTCATACACACAATATGTGTGCATATGTATCCACTTCAGATAGAGATAGAGTGGATGCTGGAGCTACCAGATTTCATTGGTCTGGAGAACTTGTAAGGACTCCCTTGACTGATGAATGTCGGCACTTTCTCGTTAACTTACAATGTTACTGAGCTACTGAGACACTGAGAGGTTAAGATAGTTACCCAGTTTAGCTAGTTTGGGTCACCAGTAGGGCTTGAACTCTGGTCCTCCTTCCTTACAGGCCAGTTCTCTGTCCACCATGTCATGCTGCCTCTTAATGCTAGTTTTACTATAGCAAATTAATATTGCTCATCCCCTAGGACAAATGGTACTTTTTTCTTCCCCTAAGGGCAATAGTGATTGTACCAATTTCTCCTCTGTTTATTATGAGCGGTTCAGGGGCCAAGGATTACAGGAACTGAAAGGATCTCAAGTCAGGTCTCTGAGCTGCTAAACAAAGCCAGAAGATTCATTTTAGTGTTCTATAAGCCAAAGTCACCAGTTAGGCACTGAAATGGCGTTGTATTTATGCCTATCTTCTTCCCTGGTATTTCTTATTACTAAAGAACTAAATATGCATCAATTCAGTGATTTCATTACCAAAGGCAAAGTCTCCCTTTGCATTAATCAATGTAAATAGGCGTTCACTGGAAAATAGGGATACATTTCTAGAACTAAGGATATAGTGTTTCATTTGGAAATACTATGCACTCTTTTTTTATAATTTTTAAGTGTTGCATTAAAAATAGACCCTAGGTCTGGATGGGATAAATCTGAGTTCCCAAAGATTGCAGAAATACATGCTTTTTGGGTTTTTTTTTTTTTCTCTAAGTTTACTTTTCACTCCAAGCTCATTTGCATTCAGGCAGGTACAAACTCAGATCAAGCAAATTGCTGTTCAAGAGACTGTTCAGATCAAGCAGGATTTATGCAACAAGAAGTAACTCAAAGTCAAACTCAACTTCTCCTTGCTTTCTATTTATTTTTCCCTCATGATCTAAGGCAATTTCCATTCAGCCAGAGTCGGACATAAATATTGACCAGCGCAATAGCATCCCAAGGTTACTGCTTAGGTTTGGCTGAACTTCAACTCAGTATTACCTCATGTACCCTTCTGAAAGCAGAGGTTAAATCATCTCTTTTCATTTCTTAATTCCCTTTGCATCTTTCCCCTGACCAGATAATCTAATTTAAAAATTGATCAGATTGGATCGATGCCAGGCTTACTAATTTTCCCTAGAATATGTCACATAATCTTATCTTAATGTATACATCTGTACCCTACGTAAACTAAGGTCTCTGACCTAATTAAGAGACATGTTTTGTTATATGCCTCTCTTTTGAAGAGGAAACCAAAGGTTCTGTGGTTAAAGAAAGATACATTTCATTGTCTAAAGCTAATCTTATTTTTTCAATGTTCTTCCCCACCCCCATGCTAGAGCAGAATCTCAATTTTCCTTCCAGACATGGCTCCCTCTTTTCTGGCTAACCTCCTGTAATAAAGAAAAGAACACTGAGGCCTTACGTTCTGCTCTGGTTTTCATTGCACTTCCACACAGAAAGAGCCAGGATTGCGCTAGGGGAAATGTTGAGGCAAAGCAAAAAAAAAAAAATTGTAGCTACCATCTCCTTTCCAACCTGGAATTCAGACTTTTTCACACTTGTCTTCCTTTCACTTGTCTTCCTCTCCAGGTCCCCTCTTTTACAGGATCTCATCCAGGCATCACTGTGCACCTATGTGCGATGTTCCTTTTGTTAGGAAATCATGTGTAACTATGATAGAAATCTAGATAGGCAGTGAAATTCAGTGGAAAGAGTAGTGGGTTTGAAATCAGGGGACCTGAGTTCACACACCAGCTTTGTGTGACCTTGGAAATGTTGGTAATTTCTCTGCTTCAGTTTCCTCATTTTTAAAATTAATGAGTTGGCCACCCAACAACTAATGCTATATATGATTCTGTAACATTTACATGGATTTTTTAAATGTTCAGGACTACCTAGAGTGGTGAGTTGGCTGGAATTGTTTCTTGACTTAAATATATTTTAAAACACGATGAAATTGATGAGATCTATGGGGACTAAGGTCCACAAAAAATGATGAAATGTTAATTATGTATTAACAAATGAGAAGAGGAGATGATTGTTGAGTAAATAACTTCTGTGAAAAGGAAATTTCTAGAGACAAACAGGCTAGCACAAGAGTTTCCACCATCATTTGTTTTTAACCTGTAAGAGGAAGAATCACAAAGTGGGAGGTCAAGGGAGAGAAAAGCAAAAGCTTTCCTTGTCACACATAAAGAAGTACTCTTTAGGGAGAGGGAATAGCTAATTAGTAAGTACAAAGGAAGCCCCGAATGAATTTTAATTAATGCAGGAAGCCAGCTGAAGTGTCATGAGAGTTCTTAACATCCAACTACGGGTGCCGAGTCGGAAGGTTATGGACAGGTCAACAGTCATCAGTATTTTAAGGAATGCCCTACAGGTGACAAACAGATAAAACCTTCCAAAAACTCTGAAGGAAATCCCAAAGTTCACTTAAGCAGCTATTGATAACAGATGAAGTCAATGAAGGAAGGTACTCAATGTCTACCTGTTCATATATATGCAAATAGTCTTTCTATTGCATCATTGCATCCCGATTTAGCTTTGGAAAGCAAAGTTATTCATTAAAGATAAATAATGTTATTTCAATAGTTATATTTTATGTGTATATTATTTTCAACAAAAGCCATAATAGATTGCTTTATCATGGTGTGGAGGTGACCCAGGGATTTGAATGCTATACTATTAGAGGTTCTAACAGATTCTATTGAACAGAAAAATCTCCAAGTACAAGTCTAGCAAAAATGATGTTTGCTATCTTTGTTGAGTATAATAACTTCCTCACTAGAAAGTTAAACATTGGCAACCCATGAAATGAACAAGAATACAGAACTCACCTCTTTCCAGTAGGGATCTTTTTCTTTTTTCAGTGAGAGTCCTGAAATTGCACAAGGACAAAGAGTCCTAAAAATTCCTTAGATCACCAATCAATCATAATTTAACTGGAAGCAAGATGGATGCCCACTGATAAGGAGATTGATGAATAAATTGTGGCTTTTGAATGCAACCAGATAAAGTCGTACCATATGGAAAAATTAAGTAGAGAATCCATAGTAATTTAGAAGAACTTTATGAACTAAATTTCCAGAAAAAAAGCAGAAAAAATTAATCACCTATTGCCTGTTTGACCACAAGCAAGTCACTCAAGCTCTCTGAGTTTTAATTTACTTGCTATTTAAATAAGAAATTTGAACTAGATGACTTTTAAGGCCCTTTCCATATCTACATCTTAGGTCATTCAATCAAACGGTCAACGAAAATCGACTACATACTTAACAACAAACTAGGCACTGGGAAAACAAAGATAAAAAAGAAAAGATTTCCACCACAAAGAGTTTATATTTTATCGGGAAAAATAACATGTCCACATATAAGTAAATTAAAAATATTCACAACATAGAAGAAAGGTAATTTAGGAAGGTTACAGTTTGTAAAGTGTGTTTGTCCTTTGCTGCTAAAGAAGACCATGTCATCTGAGAAATAATGACATGATTTGCACTTAACTTTGTTTTGAGTGAGGGAAGTCACCAGCCTCACTTCTCCTCCAGAGGCATCTGAATCCAATGACCAGATATTCATCAGGATGACTGGAGATGACTCCAGGATGAGGCAATTGGGGTTAAGTGACTTGCCCAAGGTCACACAGCTAGTGAGTGTCAAGTGTCTGAGGTGAGATTTGAACTCAAGATCTCCTGACTCTTGCACTAGTGCTCTATCCACCATACCACCCAACTGCCCCAAGTTTGGAAAGTATTCAAATGGCAGAGGAGGAGAAAGATCAGAAATAGTAGAATGTAAGCAGTGGCATTTTATTTTTTCTACTTAATACTATTATATTTTTTCCAATTTCATGTTAAAATAGTTTTCAACTTTCATTTTTATGAAATTTTGAGTTTCAAATTTTTGCCCCTTCATCCTTCCTCTCCTCCCTTCCTAAGACACCAAGCAGTCTTATAAAGGTTATAGATGTGCAATCATACTAAACATATTTCCACAATAGTCATGTTGTAAAAGAAGAACCAGAAGAAAAGGGAAAAACCACAAGAAAGAAAAAAAATTAAAAGATTATGCTTTGATCTGCATTCAGACGCCATAGTTCTTTTTCTGGATCTGAACAGAATTTTCCATCATGAGCCTTTTCAAATTGTCCTTGATCATTATATTGTTAAGAAGAACTAAGTCTATCATAGTTAATCATTTCACAATGTTGCTGTTACTATGTACAATGTTCTCCTGGTTCTCTTTGCTTCACTCAGCATCAGTTCATGTAAGTCCAGATTTTTTCAGAAATCTGCCTGCTCATCATTTCTTATTGCACAATAGTATTCCATTGCATTCATATACCACAACTTGTTCATCCATTCCTCAACTGATTGTCATCCTTTCCAATTCTTTGAAGCCACAAAAAAGAGTTACTACAATTATTTTTGTACATGTATGTCCTTTTCTCTTTTTATGATCTCTTTGGGATACAGCTCTAGCAGTGGTATTAATGGATAAAAAAAGTAGGCAGAATTTGGTTGCCTTTTGGTCATAGTTCCAAACTGCTCTCCAGAATGGCTGGACCAGTTCACAGCTCCATCAACAATGCATTAACATTCCAATTTTCCTACATCTTCTCCAACATGTATCATTTTCTTTTTCTGTCATTTTATCCAATCTGATAAGTGTGAGGTGCTATGTGAGGTGCTACTTCAGACTTGTTTTGATTTCCATTTCTCCAATCAAAGGTGATGTAGGACATTTTTTATATGACTATAGACAGCTTTAATGTTTTCCTCTAAAAACTGCTCCTTCATATCCTTTGATCATTTATTAGCTGGGGAAGAAATTGTATTCTTATTTTATACATACATATATATATATATATATTTGATTCTCTATAAATTTGAGAAATGAGGCCTTTATCAGAGACACAGGCTATCAAAATTGTTTCTCAGTTTTCTGTTTCTCTTCTACTCCTTATTACAATAGTTTTGTTTCTGCAAAAACAATTTGATTTAATGGAATCAAAATTATTCATTTTGTATTTCACAACATTCTCTATCTCTTGTTTGGTCATGTATTCTTCCTTCTCCCTTGTTCTCCTAATTTACTTATGGTATCACCCTTTCCGTCTAAATTATATACTCATTTTGGCATTATCTTGGTACATGGTGTGAGATGTTGCTCTGTGTGTAGTGTCTGCCATACCATTTTCCACTTTCCCAGCAGTTTTTGTCAAATAGTGAGTTCTTATCCCAGAAGCTAGAGTTTGGGGTTTATCAAACAGTGGATTACTACAGTCACTTACTACTGCCCTGTGCCTTATATACCTAACCTATACCAACTGATCCACCATTCTATTACTTAGCCAGTTTATTTTGTTGAACATTGTCCAGTTACACATAAAAATTTTAACATTCATTTTCATTTAACTTTTCAAGTCTAAATTCTCCCCCTCCCTCTTACCTATTCCTCTCCCACCCTTTGAGAAAGCAAGCAATATGATACTTAAATAAAACTTTTTAAAAAAAGATTTGTGGAATGCACTGGCAAATACTTCATGGATTGGAAGTTGTAGACATTTTTACATTTGCATGGGGGGAAGGGGTGCAGTACACAAAAGAACCCAAAAATATCATTAAACAATTGAAAATCTAGATATAGTTTTATAAGACAAGAATAATTGTGCAAATAATTTACCATATCTGATTTTTTTTCAATTATTGAAGTTAGTTAACAATTGAAGTTAATCAATTCACTAGACTTACAAGCCCATTGTTATGTACAACTATACATCTAATAACAATTTCCAGAACTTCAGGCATGTTTCCTTTAAGAAAACAATCATCTCCTAAGGATTAGTGTTGCACTTTTACTCTATCAATAGCAGCAAACATCATACATTTCCTGCATTTCCTAACCCAGTGGAATTTCTCTGCTCCATTTTCTCTGGGTATTATTCTCTACTATACCTAATATGATAAACTCAATGCCTCAAAACAGATATTTGAAGTTTCCATAACATTTAGATAGTTATTCTCTCTCTCTCTCTTTCTCTCTCTCTCTCTCTCTCTCTCTCTCTCTCTCTCTCTCTCTCTCTCTCTCTCTCTCTCTCTCTCTTTCTCTATGTGTGTGTGTGTCTTTCTCCATCTGTCTCTGTCTGTCACTCTCTCTCCATATATATGCATATATATACATATTTTATGTATATACATAAATACACATATGTATGTAAACACATATATATATAAACACATATTAGATACAGCTATATAGTTATTTATAAAAAACTGAGTCCTTCAATGCTTTATCACAGAGGAATGACTGATGGTGAGAATTCTAGGCATTGCACCAGGTTGATGGATAAAGCATTTTGATGAGCGAAAAGAGATTAACACCATGAACATAATGACCTGCTTTGCTATTAAGAAAGGCTAGCCCTAGAAGCAGATAGTATCCTTACCCCTTTCTGTACAAAATAGACAAGATGGTGGTTTTGGCAAGGGCCAGAGCTGTGCCAATCCTGGAAAGTATCAGGGTGATTGCAAGTAGAGAAACTAATATTTCACATTCATAAAGTGTTTTCCTTAATGAATGCTTAAATACTATTATAGGGCTATGAGGCAACATAGGAGAAATAATTTCCTGATCACCAGTAGCTAATCAATATTAAATTATTTAATTACTACCAAAACGACCAGACTTCACAGTCAACACAGGGCAAGTAATTTGGTCAATTATCCAAACAACAAAAATAAAAAAAAATCTACTTTTGTCACAATTATCTAGGTAATTAATGATTTTTTGAGACGTCATGGTAGAGTGAATAGAGAGCTGGCTGCAAAGCAAAGAAGTCCTTGATTCATGAACAACTTCTGATACTTATTGACTGTGTGATCTCAGGCAAATCACTTAATTTCTTAGTTCTCCAGGCAGCTCTCTAATTACGAGAGTCAGAGAAATTAACCAACCTACATCAGTAGAGGGAGTTTTCTCATATGGAAGCCTCCTGTACCATAGAACTTGCATGTCCATTCCCTATCCTTAATTAATGTTGGGCCATCTCCAGTAATCCTGATCTATATCTTGTGACCAGACCCAGATGGTTCCAGAGGAGAAAGTGAGGCTGGTGACTTTGCACAGCCCTTCCTCACTTAAATCCAAGTCACTTGCAAGTCATGGCATCATCTTCCTGATTCCATGGTCCTCTTGGAGAACAAAGGGCAAACAACACCAACATAGCTTAATGCTACTTTGATTTGCCTAAAGGATCATATCAATTTTCTTTATATTTTTAGTTGAGGACATCTAGGCATGTAATTTATAAAGTAGATGAAATTATATTCTTAAATTATTAGTATATTACCACTTCACTTCTGAGTTTTTTCCTAATTGTAACAATTGATTTCAAATAACCATAGTAAGAATTAATTGGAAAACTTGCCAACAATAATCATGTCAAGTTGATCTGAAATAGTAGTACGATGCTAGACTCAGACTCAGGAAGATTTGTGTTCAAATTCTGACTCCAGTATCTAAAAATTTGTGAGGTCAAGAGCAAATCACAACCTCTCTGAACTTCAGTTTCTTTATCTTAAAGTGACAATACTACTACCTCACAAGGTCTTGTGAGAAACAAATGAGAGAACTCAGGCAAACAGCTTTGCTAAGCTTAAATCACTATATAAATGCCAGTTTATGAGTGGGTGGAATCAGTATAAAGAATTTTAGGTGGAAGAGGGGCATGTACAAGAATCAGTAGACATGAATTATAATACATGATACCCATACCAAGGACATCACAGATCCATGGACATTAAATCGATCAACAAATATTTAAATAGTTCCTACTACATGTCAGGCATTGTTTTAGATACTAGAGATCAAAAACAAGAAAGAAATAGTTCCTGTTCTCAAAGACTTTATATTCTATCAGGGAAATAATCTTTTATTGTTTTTTCTCTTAGGCATTCATAACACAAAGAATAATGACGGTAATTGAAGGCACTGTGACTGGCTTGTGGAAAGAGATACTTCAGATATCGATGGGGAGTAAGCATTGTGGAGATAACCATCTGTTTGGCTAAAAGAGGAAGGTGGCCCTAGAGGCAGCCTAAGGTGACCATTTGTACCAGAGCCAGGGCTACTGCATATTTCAGTGCCACTCTTCTATGCATTAAGGCTAGAGTACCAGGGCATATTCTAACAAATATTCAGCAATCTAAAATGAATTCTGCTCCCAAGTATAGGTAGATATGAAAGGTGAGGGCACTCTTTTCTTTGGGCTTTCTTTTTCTAGCTATCTAGAGTGGTACCGAATCAAGAGCAAATTTTGTTGGGAATTATTTCTCTCTACCTTTGCCCCTTGGCTTTTCTTTTTTCAAAAGAAAAAGGGAATGATAGAGAAGTTATATGTGCTGAAAAGTAGTCCTGACAGAGGTCTTCTAGAGAGAAATTGGAAAAAAAACAAACAAACATATCTCTTTAGGTGTTTACAGATTTGAGCACAGATCTGCTGTGAAACCAGGGTAGGGGCTGAATTCCCTTTAAAGCTGATCCTCCATACTCTACTGTGATTCTAGGTCTTTCCAATTTTCCCTTGAGAAATAATTTTAGTTTAAGCTTCAAAACTATTGCTTAACTGAAAAATTCTATTACATAGTTTTGAAGATGTATTATATAGCTTCATAACCTGTTCTGAGATGTAATTTGTATTTGAAAGAGATTCAAAAAGTAAAGTAAGTGATAGTTCATTATTCTGTAATTATATGTTTAAATGTATCATTCACCAATAAATGATGAGTTTTATACTCTCCACCTCCTATATCATATTGTATACATTAATGAAACTTCTCTGAAAAATATGACATTGCTGATGATGAACAAGACGATTTCTATCATTTAATATTCCTGCTATTTCAGTGATTATCTGATTGTCTCTAAGATAACATAGAAGCTCCTTCACCCCTAACAATTCACATCCAAAGACCTTCACAGCCTGGCTCCTTATCTAACCTTCCAAGATTCTTGAACATGACTCTTCATTTAGGGTTAGAATCAATTTTAAATCCACTCTCTATTCTAACCAAACCAGCCTGCTCAGCATTCTGTTACCTATATCTATATCTGCACAGGCTGTCACTCGTATGGAGTGCGCTCCCTTTCCACCTTGGCCTCTTGGAAGGAAGCCTTAGCTTCCTTCAAAGCTCAGTTCACATGATTTCGCCTATGAGGAAGCCTTTCCTGATTCCTTTACTTGTTAACACTCACATTCATAGGGATTTGATCTGGCAGAGGATAGTGAGACCTTTCAATATCCTCCCTCTAGCAACATTAAACAGGAAAGAGACAGGGAAGGTATCTCTAGACTTCAATGAGGAGGATAAACCTCCTCCTTAATGTCAACAACTGAGGTAAATCTCCTGCCTCCCCAACTTAGTTACAGCTTCTGGCCATTACTTAAATTCAGCTCCAAAATCTACTGCTCCCTTTACTACTAGACGCTAGAGAACTGGGTTCTAACCCTAGACCCTCTCATGGAATAGATTTAGAGGCCTCTTCATTCCATAACCTATTGCTATATAGAGGAAGTATCAATTCCATTATGTTTCATCAAATTATTCAAGAAAAATAATGCCTTGTTTCCATGACATCTTGTCGTTTTACTATAAACCCACACCCAGACGGTCATATTTTAGATCTCAACCTCACCTGGCACCATGTCACCTCCAAGATTCTGAAATTTTCCTCCTGTCCACAGTGCCTTGTCTTTACATCTCCCCCTGTGCCTCATTCTCCCTAAACCCACTTTTCATTCTCACTACAACTTCTAACCTCTTCATATTCCTTTATCTCTCTCAGTACATCATCTGACCTCACCTTTCTCTGTTGAAGGTCTCAAAGCCTAGCTTGTCCAATTCCATCACATGCCATCCTCTAACCCCAGGTGCCTTCTGTCTGTCGTCTCATGGCTTACTTATTGTTGTTCAGTGCTTTCAGTCATGTCTGATTCTTTTTTATTTAATGTTTGATTCTTCATGACCCTATTATGGGTTTTCTTAGCAAAGATATGGGAGTGGCTTGCTATTTCCTTCTCTAGCTCATTTGACAGATGAGTAAACAAAGGCAAACAGGGCTCAGTGACTTGTGCAGGGTCATATAGCTAGTAAGTGCCTGAGGCCAGATTTAACGGAAGAAAATGAATCTTCTCATTCCAGGGGCTCAGCACTCTATTCACTGCACCACCTAGCTGCCCATATTGCTTATTTCATTTTGCCAAAACCTAACCCAAACTTCTTTTCTCTTGTTTGCCTGCTACTGAACCCTGTTAGAAGAAAGCATAACATTGCACTGATTGAATCCCCTAAAAAATTGTGTAATATGTACTGTGCCTTCATTGTTGCAGAGTAGTACTTTATGCACCCCTGAGTGACAACCACTCACTTTGCATGGGGTATTCCAGGCCTACTCTCCTTAAGTACTCTATAGCATTTTTTCTTCCAAAGAAATTGTATTAAAGTTTTACTAATAAAATTGAGGTCCAGTAACCAATTTTGTTGGGAATTATTTCTCTCTACCTTTTTGCTTTGAGGTCCAGTAACCAATCTGAAACTCTTCTGGGCCTGCCCTAACTCAGGTCAGTATGGTAGTCCAGGACCAGCGTTAGAATTCAATGAGATGTTCATAGATTATTTTAAAAAATAGAGGTTGCAGTAAATTTGGAGGGAAAAAATAGAGGTCCACTCATACACACACACACACACCAAAAAAGTATATTACTAGGAATGTGACCTAGATTCAAGTGAATGTGTATACCTATCTCCATGTACATCATGGCAACAATGCCTATCAGAGAAGTACGTTGACCTGCATAGCAATGGAAATTCCCTCAAGCCTAAGGAGTCACAACTCCTCATGGATTGGGCTTTCTATATATCAGATCTCTATGAAATCATGCAAGTAGTTTAATAATTCAAACCCTAATACTCCAAAACAACAAAAGAGTGAGGGCAGCGTCTTTGCCCCTTTAAAGAAAAACCACCCAGTCCACATAAAACAGATCCTTTTCCTACCAAACTATTTCAAAACTCATCTACACAGCTTGCTCTTCTCTCCTCTCTTGCTCTGATCTCTGAGGTAGTAATGAATGATCCTACTCTACCAATATAAATCCCCTACTTGTGTGATCCTGATCCCATCTCCTCAATATTCCTGTAGGATCTACCTATTCAGTCTTTATCCCCTACCCTCTCCCAATTCTGTTTTCATCCTCTCTTTACCCAATGCCACATTCATAGTTTCTACAAGAAACATTCCCAGATCTACTCTACTGTTAAAAAACAAAACCTTCATTTAATCCTACCAGTCTCTTGAACTGGCATATTTTATCTCATCTCCCTTTCATGAACAAACTTCTATAAAATAGACATCTACACCTTTTGTCTATACTTACTTCCTATTCACTTCTGAACCCTTGAAACTTGGTTTCCCACCACACCACTTGCCCAAAACTTTTCTCTCATAGGTTACGAGTTATCTGTTAGTTATTATATCTCATTGTCTTTTCTCAGTTCTTCCCCTTTTTGATATCTCTACAACTTTTACAAGCTAACTACCTCATCTCAATACTCCCATCTCCCTTGGCTTTATGTAGTTTTCTCTAAATTCTCATTTTACTATTCCTTCTCAGTCTTCTTTTACTGAGTCCATCTGCCTTCATTATGAGTTGATGTCCTCCAGAGCCTTCCACTCTTTCTATTTCTCATTTAGTTATCTCATCTGCTCACATGGGTTCAATCAGCATCTCTAGATGACTCCCAAATAGCTTAGCATAATGCCTGATACATAATAGGTGCTTAATATTTATTGGTCACAATGAGAAAATACTAGTCTTCTGAACTCTATTCATCTCTAACTGCTGGATAGCTAGTGGCATACAACTGACATCCCAAACTCAACCTATCCAAAAAGGTTCACATGATCTTCCTCCCGAAACTTCTCTTAAACTCTCCTGTTCCTAGCAAGAAAACTATTATCCTTCTAGCTACTCAGGTTAACAATGTCAGATTCATCCTTGACTGTTCGCTCTTACTTACTCCCCAAAGGCAGGTAATTTGAAGTCTCATTGATTCTATCTCAAAAATCATCCTCTTCTTTCCACTCAGCCACAAAGTTCAAGCATCTCACCTAGAATAATACAATAATCTCCTAATTTGGGTAACTATTTCTAAACTCTCCCTTCCCTAATCCATCTTCAGTGTAGAAGCCAAGATAATTTCCCTAAGGCACAGTTCTGACTATGTCACTCCCACATTGAAAAATCTCTAATGACTCACTGTTCTCTTTAGGATGAAATGCAAATGTCTGAAGCCTTTGACAATCATAAGACTATCGCAAGACTTATAACTAAACATTAAAGATATTCAAGTCTAACTCCTGTCTCTTACAGATGAAGAAACTCAGATCCTCCTTTATCTTTATAGACCTAACTTCATCATTCTCCTTCACATGTACTATTTTCTGTTTTCCCTAAATTTTATTTCTTTTATTCTGAACTTAAGAAATAAAACAATCGAAGAGTAGCTTTTTTTATCTGCCCTCTCTAAAATAATAGTTGATGCATATGTACATTCACACACAAATATCACTTTAAAGTTTGCAAAATTCAAAGTGCTTTATATTCGTTCTCTCATTTTCATCTCACAACAATTCCATTAAGTAAGGACTGAGAGATATGCTCAGTTTATAGATGAGGATGTTGAGGTTCAATAAAGGTTGTGACTTGCCCATTGTAATACAATTAATGTCACAGTGGCTTCGACACTTGGTAGAATTTGAACTGGGGTTTTCCTGATTCCAGGGCTAACAATGAATACTCTACTAATTTATATAGCCTCTCAAAGATTGTTCCTGATACCAGGAATGCATTGTCTCCTCATCTCTCTCTTCAAATTCTTAGATTGCTTAAGACTTAGCTGAGATGTCAATTCCAGCAACAGTCTTCCATGATTCTTCTCAACCCCAGTTATAAGTGCTCTCTCCCAACTCAAAATATATTACATCAACTTCTATGTGTACATTTTGTTTTCTATACCCCCCAGATGAATGTAATCACCTGGAAGGCACAGATAATTTTATTTTTTGTCTTTATATTCCTAGATCTTTACACATTGCAGGTTCTTAATAAATATTTGAGAAACTGAATGGAATTGACTGAAATCCCTCTTCCAAGACCACCTTCTGCAAGAAGGTTTACCTTATCTTCCACCCATATATATTCGGTTATAAATTTATATCTTCTAAGAGAGTATATAGCACTTTCTTTTATCCTATTGAATATATATCAAATGCTATCTCAGTCTATAATTGTGTATATGAAATAATCCCTCAGCACATTTCAAGCTTTCTAAAGTAGGTACCAAGGAAGCAGAATAGTGTAGGAGAAAGAGGACTAGATTTGGAGTCAGATAGCCCAACTTTGCTACTTATGACCTGTGTGGTTTTGGGCAAGTCATTCAAACTCTTCAGGTTTTAGTTAACTCATCTGTTAAAAGGAAATGTCAGCTAGATGACCTCTGACACACATTCCAGCTCTAAATCTATGATCTCATATCTTATATAAACTTTGCCTTTAACCCACTAAAAAACACAGTTATTTAGAAGCATTTGTTTAATTAAATAATTAAAATTTTACTGTAATAATAAATGTAGACCCTTTGAAAGATTCATTATTTCACTGATGGATGACCTTACTTCATAGAAGCATATTAAAGTTTCTCCTATCTTATTTGTTTTATGAGTTGCATTCCATCTCTCATACGAATACAAAAAGGCAGGCATTCCCTACCTTTTAGGGTCTTATATTCTAGAAAGGAAAGAGAATAAATATATGGGACTAAGGACCAGGAAGGAGTATTTTGGTTTTGAAAGTCACAGGGCTGATAGATGGAGCCATTGTAAAATATAATACCATCCCTTGTCCAGTAGCAATAGCAGTATTGATTTTATTATGGTTTGAGAAGACTTAGGAGAAATGAAAGCAGAGGGTACCACAATAGCAAGATGGCTAGTGAGAAAGTCAGGAAATGAAATGTCTACAGTGTAGTCACTCCTCATCTTCCCTCTTTGAATCATTAACATTTTTGTTTATTTTCATTTTAAGAGATTCTTCCAAACAATCAGTGCAATTAGGTACGCGATGGTTATATACCAACAGCTAGCACAGGACTGGGTCATGGGTTGGGTAGCTTATTTCCCAGACCTAGAGCTGAACTGTGACTGGCAGCTTTTGTATCTTGGACAAGTAACAGTGGTTGAAGTCAGTGGGAGTATTTACTTGAGGTCTATGGAGTCGGGGGAGGGAGGGGGATCATGTATAGACTACCAAAAGTTTTCTAAGCTACTTACGGGGAAGGAAGTTTATCTTAGGACAAGACTATAACAGAGGGGACAGATTAGGCAGATGGGATCTGGAGATTTGTTGGGACTTTCTGCTTTCCCATGGTTGAGAAAAACTCTGGTCACCCAGTCCATGTTATACTTCTGTTGGGGAATAAGGAGCTGGTTATCAACCCTTAAAATCTTAGCTCATGTGCCTCCTCCTAAAGCTTTTCCTCAGCATCATAGTTATGTATGTTATGTACCTTCTCATAGTTAACTTGCATTTTTTATCTATGGGCATAGTGTACCTCCCAAGGAAATGTTTTTGTATTCCCAGATCCTAACAGGATATCTTGGATGCAATAGGTATTTAATAAATGTCTGTCTATCCATCAACTGACAAATGATTAAATAAATCATGGTTCCTTTGCACCATATTGTATGTATTATAATATGACTGCAGTGTAATCTATGATAATTTTCAGTAAATCAGAGAAATACAAGACTGATATGACCTAATGCAGAACTAGAAAAAAATATAGGAAATGACTTACCAATGTAAACAAAAAGAACAATTAAATTAAGGCAGAATGTGGTATAGTTATGATGACCAAAAGGAGTTAAGAAAATGAACTCCATAACTCTTTTAGTTGAACTATAATTGTGCAATGCTGAACTGCTGTTGAGCATGGCTGATTTGTCAGCTGGTTTTGCCCAACTAATTTTTGTTTTTTATTACTAGGAAAGGCTCATGTGTGTTGGTGGGGAGGAGCTGACTATAAATTTGTTGCTGTTCAGTCATTTCAGTTGTGTTTAGTACTTTATGGTCTCATTTGGATTTATCTCAGCAATGATACTGGAGTGGTTTGCCATTTCCTTCTCTAGCTCATTTTACAGAAACTGAGGCAAACAAGGGTAAGTGTCTTGCTCAGGGTGACATAGATAGTAAGTGTCTGAGAACAGATTTGAAGTCAAGAAGATGAGTTTTCCTAATTCCAGGCCTAGCACTCTATCCACTGCACCACTTAGCCTCTAGAAATGACTTTAATATAAAAGCAAAATGCATTCATAAAAATAATAATAATCATTCAGCAATCATTTATTGAGGGCCTACTATGGGCCAAGTGGTGGGGTGGGAGGGAAGAAAGAAGAAGAAGAAGAAGAGGAAGAGGAAGGAGAAGAAGAAGAAGAAGGAGAAGAAGAAGAAGAAGAGGAAGAAGAAGAAGGAGAAGAAGAAGAAGAAGAGGAAGAAGAAGGAGAATAAGAAGAAGAGGAAGAAGGAGAAGAAGGAGAAGAAGAAGAAGAAGAAGAGGAAGAAGAAGAAGGAGAAGAAGAAGAAGAAGGAGAAGAAGAAGAAGAAGGAGAAGAAGAAGAAGAAGGAGAAGAAGAAGAAGAAGAGGAAGAAGAAGAAGGAGAAGAAGAAGAAGAAGAAGAAGAGGAAGAAGATGAAGAAGGAGAAGAAGAAGAAGGAGAAGAAGAAGAAGGAGAAGAAGAAGAAGGAGAAGAAGAAGAAGAAGAAGAAGAAGGAGAAGAAGGAGAAGAAGAAGGAGGAGAAGAAGGAGAAGAAGAAAAGTAGCAGTAGTAGCAGTAGTGGTAAGTAATCACATGAAACCTTGTCCCAAGGATCTCACTTTTTTTGGAAGACAGAGAAGAAAATCATATGGAAAAGTAATGAAGTATCATTACTTTCATCATCCTGTCTGCCATTAGCTTTGTAAAGATGCTTTTAGTGAGTTCTATGGACAATGAATTTCCATCCTAATATGTTTATTTGACCACAAAAACAGTTATTTTATTTACTTGTGTAATAGTCCCTAGAACTTTAAATATAAAAGAATAATAACAGGGTCGTGACTTATCCTTGGGCCATTTCTATCTGAATTCAATTAAAAATTTTTAAAAAGAATGAGATGAAGATCATGATAATAATAACTACAAAACAAAGATATTTTGTGGAATCAAATTGTGTTGAATCTGGTTTAAGAAATTTCCTCATAAAGCAATGAAGCTAGGCAGCAGAGCCAAGATGGCAGAGTAGAAAGGCGCATATACTCTAGGTCTTCTGCCACAGTCCATAAAATACCTGCACAAGAATAACTGTCAACAAATTCTGGAGCAGCAGAAGCCAGAGGATGACGGAATGGAGGAGATTTACAGCCCAGGGTAACCTGGAAGGCCAATGGGAAAGTCTGTTGCACCGGACATGGAGCAGAGCACAATACAGCCTTGACCAGGAGAAGCAGGACCAGAGCAGACCTCAAAGGCAGAATCCCCAGCAGCAGCAGAAGTTCTCAGATCCTCAACCCACAAACATGAAAGGTAGCTTCAAAGGTCAATGAGAAAGCTTTTTCACTTCAGTGACAAGGGAGCAGGGTCCTCCCCTAGCCCCAGCTCCAGGCAGCAGGGAGACAGGAGCAGCAGCAGCAGTGGTCAATGGTGGCTGCAGAGGTGGTGGAGTTCCCAGGTCAAGGAGAAAATATTGAAAGCACTTACAAAGAAACAATTTGAGTGCTGTGAAAATACAATCAGGATAGCACAAGATCTAGAATCTTCCACAATAAGGGATTGAAGGGCGTGGAATAGGATATTCCAGAAGTCAAAGGAACTAGGACTCAAACCAAGAATCACCTACCCAGCTAAACTGAGTATAATACTTCAGGGGAAAATATGGTCTTTCAATGAAACAGAGGACTTTCAAGCATTCTTGATGAAAAGACCAGAGCTGAAAATAAAATTTGACTTTCAAACACAAGAATGAGAAGAAGCATGAAAAGGTAAACAGCAAAGAGAAGTCTTAAGGGACTTACCAAAGGTGAACTGTTTACATTCATACAGGGAAAGACAATATTTGTAACTCTTAAAACTTTTCAGTATCTGGGTAGTTGGTGGGATCACACACACACATACACACACACATGTACACACGTGCACACACACACATACACACATGCACACACATACAGAGACAGAGAGCACAGATTGAATTGAATAGGATAGGACCATATCTTAAAAGAAATTAAGGTAAATGGTGAGAGAGAAATGTAGTGGGAGGAGAGAGGGTGAAATGGAATGGGGTAAATTATATCTCATTCAAGAGGCAAGCAGGAGACTTTTTAGTGGAGGGAAAAAGAGGAGAGCTGAGAAAAAAACATGAAGTTTACTCTCATCACATTCGACTAAAGGAAGGAATAAAATGCACACTCATTTTGGTATGAAAACCTATCTTACAGTACAGGAAAGTCGGGGAGAAGGAGATAAGCAAGGGGTGGGGATGATGGAAGGGAGGGCAAAGGGAGGAGGGAGCAATTTGAAGTCAACACTCCGGGAGGGACAGGATCAAAAGACAGAAGAGAAACAATGGGGGGCAGGTTAGGATGGAGGGTAATTCAGTTAGTCTTACACAACATGACTATCATGGAAGTCATTTGCAAAACTACACAGATAGGGCCTATATTGAATTGCCTGCCTTCTCAGTGGGGATGGGTAGGGAGGGAGGAAGGAAGAGATGCTGGAACTCAAAGTTTTAGGAACCAATGTTGAGAATTGTTTTTGTATACAATTGGGAAATAAAAAATACAGGTAGTGGGGTATAGGAATTTGCCCTACAGGACAAGAGATAAGATAGGGATAAGGGAAGGGAGGGATATCAGAAGGGAGGGCAGATCGGTGGAGGCAGTAATCAGAATGCAAGGTGTTTTAGGGTGGAGGAGGGGAGAGTTGGGGGGAAATTATGGAACTCAAAATTTTGTGGAAATGAATGTTGAAAACAAAATAAATTTTAAAAAGCAATGAAGCTATCCTCAAACAATCACCTCTTGCTTAGCATAGTTCTCCTTCTATAAATAGATCCTTTGCTAAATGTGAAAATACCTGCAATATACTTTGGCTCGTTGCCATTAGGCCACCAACCCAGCATGTACATTTATTAGAATTACAAAATCAACCTTCTCATTTCCAGCTGGAGTCTGTGACCATCAAGGTTGAATCCAGAAGAGCTTTTACAACCAATTGATAATGCCCTGAAAAAAGAGAGTTTTCCACTGGTAATGCCTAAAGGCCCTGGAGTATAGAAGCAGGCACCACAGTGATAAACATCTGACATTTTCATTTGCAAGTATTCATGTTTCATTTTAGATAATGTTTGCCCTATTTACTTCTTAGGCAGCAATGCATCAAATATCCTACAATGTAATCCTTCTCTCAGCACTTACCAATGAACTATGAAATAGTATTAAATAGAATTAATTAGAAGTTTTAATGAATCATGTCTGTCCTCATTTATTATACAATGTAATTTTCTAGGAGTGATTAATTATGAGCTACAGATGACTGAATGGTTAATGTAGTTTGTTAACCTTACTAAGGAGCTACAGTACACAGTCAGTCACTTTTCCGCTGTTTATTGGCACATGGTTATTTACCCACCATCACTTTAAGTGAATGGAAAGGTTGTAGTGACGTTGCCATTTAGGTGCACAGTCAGCTAATAATTTATTCACTGAGTTTTTTGCATAGCCTTATTTTAGCATTACATAAGTTGAAAGACATTTGGCATGGGTGTTGGAATGGTTGAGGATGTGTTGTTGTAGGAAAGGGAGAAGGAGTCCATGCTACACTTGGGAGATTTCACACAGGGATAACATTAGTCTTTTTTTTTTTAATAGAAGTTATACCTATATATAAAACCACTTTACATAATACATGCCACCCTTTTCAACAAGACTTCTGGAGTATGGAGTGACTTGTTTTAAATTGGTATGTGTGTGTGTGTGTGTGTGTGTGTGTGTGTGTGTATTTCCTTTTAAGAAAAGAGCAAATTGCTGCTCCAAAAATATAATGGAAAATTACTGTACAGGAAAACATAGATGAAGAATAGAAGGGAAAACTTGGATGAAGTGTCAAAAAGGGAAATAAGCAGAACCAGAAAAACAATATACATAATGACAAAAAACAACGTCCTATGCTCTACTTGGAAAAAAAAACACAACTACCAACACTACCAGCAAGAAGTACAGTATTAGCAACAACAAAAATTTACAATTAAATGCTGAATAATTATAATGACCAAGTTTGCCCTGGGAAAAGAGAGAAGAAAATGAATTTCCCTACGTTTCCAGAGATGGATGATTGTAGCAATGGAACATTATACTTACATATTATTAGACTTGGTTGATATACCGTGTTTCACTGTATAATCATTGCAGATTTTATGCCAAATTTTTTCAAAAATGTGGGGTGCAACTATTCTGTGAAGCTTTTTAATGTGCCAGTATTTGGGTGCACAATTATGATTCATGGAATATTTGTGATTGTACATTAAAATTGAATACTGATAATATATGTGAATATAACATATATTAATTTAATACACAAGAGATAGGTGCATATACATATGTCACTGGTTAATATATTTCTGCTCTGTTTACCTTTTAAGTGACTTGACAAACAGAACTATACCATGTGACAATTATACAATAAAAGGTTAGAAACCAATTTTTAGATTGAGAAAAAAGCGTGCCATCATAATGCACTGATGATGATTAGGTGGTGAAATATGGCATTGGTTAGTTTGGCAAAATTTTTTCTTATTAATGTTTTGGTCTTTTTTGAAAGCAATGAATTTCTGGAGAAAATAAAGAAGAAGGATATCTTTGGGGAATACAGCTGTTACAAAAAATACAACATTTAAACCAGTATAGAAATTATCTTCTACCTGCTAACAAGAAAAGTCATGGATATTTGCTTAAATTCAATTCAATAATTCAAAAAACATTTATGAATTATGTGTTATGTTTCATATGCATGGGATACAAAGACAAAAGTTTTAGAACAGTTTCTTATTCATTTTCATAGTTTCTTCACCAGGAGTTCCCTTCACCAATTAATACGCAGTTCTGGACTCTGCCTCTATTTCCTCTCTCTCCTACAATGGAGATACCACCAGTAGGATAGACCAAGAGAGCAAACTCTTATCCACATCCAGAGAAAGAACAATGGATTCTGAATGCAGAGAGAAGCAGACTATTTTCTTTGGTGTTTTGTTTTTTCCTTTCTCATGGTTCCTCTCATTTGTTCTGGTTTTTCTGTACAACGTGACTATTGCGAACAATATGTTTAATAGGAATATACATGCAGAGCCTATAACAAATTGCATGCCATCTTGGGAAGGGGAGAGGAGAAGGAGAGGGAGACAATTTAAAACTTATGGAAGTGAGTGCTGGAAACTAAAAATAAATAAATTAGCTAAAAAAATGAAAGCAAACTCTTCCCGGAGGTGGCACTTTGATTGAACCCTGAAGGAAGGGAGCACAGCTGGAGGCAGTAATGAGAAAGGGGGGCATTCTGTGGAGAAGGAAATCTGGATATATGTGTGTCTCTGTGTGTCTCTGAAAGAGACAAGACTGTGACTTCGATTAGGCAGAAATACCATAGAGGCATAACCACAACACACAAAGTCAGGTCAGAACACCTGGGTTGTTTTTCTTTCTTTTTTTCTTTTCACTTGGCCATTTTGTTGAGGATGAAATACTGGATGCTTTGGGTTGTTCAATATGTACACTAGTGTTTTCTAATTGAAAGTTAACACAGTTGGACAGCTCCCTGGTGGCAGGACAAGCCACAATAGAGCATGTCTATCACATATGTGGTGCTTCTCTGATCAAACTCTGCATACATCTTCTACCTTTCCAGAACCTTAGGACACCAGAACCTAGCAAGGCAACTTAGAAATTCAATTCCCCTCTATCATCGCAGGGAAAATGAGAACAGTGGAAAATATCACCTTAAAAACCTAGAAGCATAAGCTAAAACCACAAAGAAGGATGATAGACTGCAATCTGACCTTGGTTTTGCCAGCAAGGAGAAAGAGCAATGTCAAAATAGTTAGAGCTAAGAACCACTGCTAATGATTCTGTGAAAGACTCAAAAAGACTGACAGACTCAAAAAAGGAAGACCAGGAGGAATTTAAATCATTTTACCTAAAAAGAGTAAAGCATAAAGGAACTACTCACTGCACAGTTCACAGTATGTGAGTTGTCTGCTCAATGAATTTGTAATTAGAGAGTTCTGAATTCCTAAAGTGAGTATATGTGATAATGTGTTATCTTTTGTGGAAATTTATGCCTACTATGTTAATTAAAAACAATAGTAATCACCAAATCTTTGAGAACCTCTATATGATCACAACACATTAGAAGTGGAAAGGACTTTAGAGGCCATCTATACATTGCAAATATGGGGAAATCACTCCCTAGAGACACTGACTGATTTACCTAAAGTCACCAATGGAATAAATAACAGGCTCAAAATTTGAACCCAGGCCTTCTCTTATTCTAAGTACTTCACATACTTCACTATACTACACTGATTTACTCAGTCTCATTAGTAATATTAGTAATGGAATTATGTCCATTTCTTAACATTAATTTTAATTTTTTCATAGACAAGACAGAAAGGCAGCTTATTATTGGAGCCAGCCTTGGGGTAGGGAAGACCTTGGTTTAGGTCTTTCCTCTGACATAACCTGGCCAAGCTACTTAACCTTCCAATGCCCAAGGCAATTTTGTAAAACTAAATTACAAAGTAGTTGCTGGTTCCCATTAGTAAAGGGAGTTTCTTCACAAAAAGTTCCATATATCTATGAAATTATAGATCTAATCCCTCTTCCCCTCTTAAAAATGGATAATATTAATTCTTTAAATTGGTAATTTTCCTCATTGGCTGAAATGAAGTTGAGATATTTGAGTCTAAGAAGACTTCTGTTTCTGTTCTGGGTGAACTTCTTTGAAGAAGGCACTTTTTTCCTTCTTTTTCTTTTTTTGTTTTTACTGTAGATCTGTGTTGTGAGCTTTTATCTGTAATTGATTTATGAAGGAGTAACTGGCATGTGAAGGCATTTATGATGAAATATTCCTACTTTTTTGGCCACAAATACAACATTCTCCCCCAACTAGCCTTCTCTTATGTGTGTATATTATTCTTCTCCAGCACCAGATATAATAAAAATGCAAGAAATTGTCCCCAAGAAAGGCAATTTGGCACAAATGAACTGGTTTATTTTTATTCTGAGCTGAAAGATGCTTTCCTTCTTTCTGCCTGGTCATATATAAAATATAAAATCAGAAAGAAAGCAAGTGAGCCAGCTACTACAAAAGATTTTTTGGAAAGGGGTTGAGTGACAAGGATGTGCTCATGTATTGTCTCCTTTCCTCTGTCTCAGATTCATTGATGCTCAGGAGGGGAAAAAATAGCACTTAAAAGTGCTATATTGGTACTCCTGCTCAATCTATAGCTCCCCTCTCTCATTCCTTCCTCTCAAATGTTGAAGGAAACAAAAAATATACCTTAAGTGTTCTTTTGATACTCATTCAACTCTCCTGCTGGATTTCTCTGACACTCACGTCTTGGTTCTTGCACATATGGTTAAAACGAACACCAACACACTCATAAACACACATAGAAGGAATGAGGAAGCTGATTACTTAGATGCAGTCTCTTTTTCACCTTTCTGATACACCTCTTATATTCCTATCACATCTGCCCCGGCAAGATGGTATCTAGGTTTCAATTGATTCTTTAAAGTATAGACTAGATTTAAAAGAAATTATACCAGTAGCAAATGAGTTTCCATTTTGGCTTTTAGATCTCTGGCTTCAACCACTTTTCCATCAATAGCTCCCAACACTTCCCTATACCAACTGTTTTGCTCCTACCAAACTGGTCAGCTTACTCTCCTTAATTGGCTTTATAAAAGCCAGGTAAGCTGAGGTTGATGAGATCAAAGGATCCCATTTTACGCAGAATGGTAAACATCAGCCAAGAAAAATCATCTTAAGAAAGGGTCTCAACTTTTTAAGCCAATTAATCAGTATAGATTCATTAAGCACTGTCTACATGCCCAGAGGACAGTAGGATATAGCTGGCAGAAAACTGACCTTGGAAACAATAAGATTCACCTGGATTCACCGACACCGACACCTAACTGGTTGTGCCAAGATATTCCACATAATCTCTCAATGTCTCCACTCTTGTGGACTATAAATTGCAGAGCAGGTCACTGAGTAACACTAGCAGAGGGAGTTTATTCACTTAGAGTTCCTGTACCAATGAAATTGCAAATGTACTACAAAAAACTGGGCCAGCACTTTGATAGTTGCTAAAGATACAAAGACAAAAATGGAAGTCCCTGCTCTCAAGGAGCTTATATGTACATTTTATATTGAAATCTATGGAATTCAGTGTGTTAGCTTTACTTACAAGTAAAATCATGTGATTCTCAAAATGGAAGACTAGACATTTTCTCCAGGCCTCACTAACTGGAACAAAAAGAATGACACACCTGAAATAGAACACTTACAGCAGAATATTAGGAGAATAAAACAAGGAGGTTAACAAGGTAATAATATCTTTATCCACTAACTATGGAAAATGATTATCCATAGCTCATTCTGTATTGTTCCCCAATAGCTTCCATGTTCTAGTAGGGCATACAAACCAAAATATGGTATTGTGCTTTGAGACCCACTCAGAGACTTCTCTTTTGCTATAGAGATTCTACCAGCACATCCTGGAATTTCTCATCACCTAGTTACAACAAGCATTGAACACTGATATTGTCCAATTACATGAAGGGACCAGGACAGATGACTAGAATCAGATTTCCTTCTGCCTAGGGAAAGTTGAAAGCAGCAGAAACTTTGTCCTTCCTCTTCTAATCTTAAAAATGTACTTTGAATAGAGGAAATTAAGTTTTGGAGAAGAATGCAGGACTGAAATCCATATGGAACCATTTCTGTAGCCCAAGAATCTACTTGAGCAGGGCTTTTCACACTAGTGAAAAGCAAATCCCCTAAAATAGGCAAAGCAACAGGGGCAATTTACAACTTTGTGGTATACACACAGGGTTAAACCTGCCATCAAAATTTGAGGAGACAGAAAGTGAGTGACAGAGATATAAAGAAAATGGCTAAAAACATCAGATTTCATGAAGAAGAAAATTAAATTAAAAATTGAGAGGACAAGTAGATAATACACAAAAATTAGAAGAGATCATGAGCATAAAAATATCCAAGAGATTATAAAACTTTCAAGATAAATATTTCTACACAGATGAAAATAAATTAATACTGTATGAGCTAGCAGGTCCAATGAATTCCTAAGAGGTCATGGAACTATAGCAGGATGTTCCAAAAAAGTTCAGAAAAGAAATCAGTAGCTGAAGAAAATAAGTTAGAAGAGAATAAATAGCAAACACACAGCTCATCCAATAGAAATAAATAGAATACGAAAATACTTGAATCCATGATGGCAAGTCTCTCCAAAATAGTGAAATGAAGGATAATCTTGAAGAAGAGAAGGAAAAAAAAAATAATGTTAAAAAAAACCAACACTTGATCTCTATGCAAGCAAAACAGCATGTATGAAGACAATTTTACAACCATAGACATTCCAGAAAATAAAGCACAATTCAGAAAGCTTGATCACATAAAGCAAGGAATAATACAAGAAATTTGTCCAGGACATCTACAGGGCAGGGGCAGGAAGCATCAGCCAAGTGAATCCACAGATTGCTACCAGGGAGAAGATACACTTCACACTAGGAGACACAGTGGTTAAATTCAACAATTCCAATAACAAACATCAAATTTTGTGCTTAAGCAGGAGAAAAAAGCTCAAATACAAAGGAAAGGAAATACAAATAACCCAAGATTCAACTGTTGCTATAAGAACCTTTAAAAAGAAATTGAATAATATAATCCAAAAGGCAAAGAAGTCCAAGATGTGAGCTAAAATGTCATAAGATGCAAATCTGATCACAAATGAAAAAATACGGATGTAGAATAAAAAGATTTGTGGCATTTCTTTTTTAAAAAAGAAATCACACATACATGTGGTTTATTCAACTTTTAAAGATGACTGCCAAGGAAAAATTAAGTAATAAATTACCCCTGCATTTAGAGATTATTAAAAGACAAAAATCAAAAGAAACTTTATTGGTTCAAATGACGACAGTAAACAATGGAGATTTATTTTTAAAGTACACAAAATATAAACAGAATTTAAAGAAACAGGATAAGTGAGAGTGGAGATAGTACTGTGAACCAGCTTCTGAAAATCTCCTTCCCAGAGGTGAAGCAATGTATTTTGTGAGATTAAATTACAGAATATAAGGATGAAAAAATGAGAGAATAAAGGTAGAGAGAATAGACAGAAATGCATGATATACTCTAATGAAGTTCATAGGGAAACAAGGGGAAATAACTCCAGTAGTTATTTAAGAAGATGGTTTGTTGGGATTATTGGAGGATTGGGCAAAGGGAGGGATTGAAATAGAAGCAAAGAAAGGAAAGATAAGTAGGAAAATTCTTGACTGAATGTTGGCAGGGAGTCCAACTGAGGGACATTTCCATAGGGGAAAAGGTATATTCTGTAAAGGGATATGGGAACTTTAGAATATGCCTAATCTTCAGGGAGTTGGCATACTATGAGAGAATATTATGTCTTTATAGAAAATATTCTGCCTCAGAATAAAGGAAATAAAGATTTTATAGGGAACTGGAATCCAGAAAAGTGGAAAGCATGGGGACAGAGAAGATCTTGTATTTCATATGGGATAGAAAATTATTACTGGGATTTCAGTAACAATAAGGGAAAGTGATCATAGGGATCAGAATAGCAGTAAGACAAGAGAAAGAAATTTAAGGTCTAAAATTAGGGAGAAGACAAAACTATACCTGCTTAGGAATAACATGAAGGATAGTTTAGAAAGTCCTAAGGAATCAGTAAATAGACTAACACAGGCAATTAACACCTTTAGCACAGTTGCAGGCTACAAAACAGACCACAAAAATCAACAGCATTTCTATATGCCATTTCTATAGAATAACAAATCCAAGAAGCACTGATAGAAAGGTACTTCCCATTCAAATTAATTACAAAATGCATAAAATATCTGGGAGTCAATCCCCCAAACCACATGTAAAAAAGGTAAACATTCAATTACAAAATTCTTCTTAAAGACATATAGAATTAGAAGAGTTAAAAAAATATCCATGGCTCAGGTCTGGGCTATGGCAATAAATAGGATACCTGCTGCCCATGTAGATGCAAACACATGAGTTGTCTAAAGGCATCTGTGGGGAAGCACTGACAGATATCATTGGAATTTTGCTTATTCATCTTTGATTCCTGCAAGGAGGGGAGCAGGAGAATGGGTTATGAGACTAGCCATTCTGATCTCTACTGAGAAAGGGGTGTGAACTAGAATTATATCTATCTACAAACCTAAATATTGCTGACCTAGTACAATAATGTATTTAGATTTGTGCCAGGGATTTGTAGAAAGATATGGATCCTATTTTTTCCAATAGGAAAAAAATTACCTAAAAAAAGCATAACAAGGAAATGAATCAAGTTTAAAATAGTTTGACATCTATACAGAAAAAATACACAATTCCAATACTCTCATGAGACTTCATAGCACCATTATTTAAAGCTCAAAACCCCCTAAGAATCACTGAAGACAGACCTGATCCTTATTACCCTAGGTAACTGAGATCCAGAGAAGTCAAGTGATTTTTCCAACATGGCACAGATCGTATCTGAGGTAGTATTTGAACTGAGGTCTTCATAACCACTGGTTTAGCACTGTACCCACTTACTACATTTCCCTTTAATCACCCTTGCCCCAGCATAACAGGACAACAGAATCATATTGCATTCACAAGTTAAAGGGCGGGCAATTGGTAAGTGTCTTGGTTTACTTCCTGAAGTACTTTCTTTGTGGCAAACAGATAGATCTCAGGTTACCTGAGTAGTTATCATTATATTTTAGACATAGGAAGCCAAAGCTGTCATGAACACGCTCATCTTCTCTCCAACCTCAGCTCTGCTCTGAGTCTATTCCGTTCTTTTGTAGCTCAGATTTCCCAAAGTCCTGTCATTTCATCTATTACCACATCTTCCTCCCCACCCCCAATTCAATTGACTCCTAAGTCTAAAGATCTACCTTTTGGGAGGGGGCAGGATGAGATATTGGTGCTGTGTGACTTTGGATTATGGATTGTTTGCATACAAAGATATGTATTATGTCATGTAATGTCTTTCTAGGAAGAGAGTTATTACTTAACAAATTGGCAGTTCATAAGAAATAGATTTCTTTATTTCAGACTGTTCCCCACCTCCCAGATTTCATTCAATATAGATTAGCCACTGTGAACCATCCTCTGAATTCATGAGTTTCTTCTTTAAAAAATGAGATTTTCACTGGCAGAATCAAAGTGGCAGAGCAGAGTAAGCTACAAGTTCCCTCAACGTTCCCCTCCAAGCAACTTTAAAAATAACTTGTCAAATCAAATTCTAGAGCAGCAGAGCCAACAAAAAGTAGGGTGAGAAATCATTCAGATCAAGAAAACTTAGGCAGTCAAAAAGAAAGGTCTGTGATACTGGGGTCAAGGTTAGCCCAAAGTCCTACTTGGTAGCAATACCCACTTAGCGCCCTGGAGGTAGAAAAAACAGCAGCAGAAATTTGGGAGCTCTCAAACCAGAAATGGAAAACGCATCAGACAACTGGTCAGAAAGACAATTCAAGAGACAACTGCACCAGCACTGGGCACAGGACAGGGAGCTCTTTGGTAATACTGTTGCCTATATGCACTTTCAGGTCACAGTTCCATGGTGGAGAGGAGCACTTGCTATCCCAAGGTAACAGGGAGCCCTGAGAAGTAGTATCACTTCTGGTTCCAAGGGAGCAGTGATCCTACCTCTCTCCAGGTCACACCATGTTGGAAGCACCCAAAACTTCAAAATACCTAGAATTAGCTCTGAAAACAGCCTGAATCTTGGGACAGTCTCCCCATCCACCTTGGGAGTTCCACTTAAATATAAAGTTCAAATTCAAGAAACAGGATAGAAAAAAATGAGCAAACAACAAAAATATTACCTGACCATAAAAAGCTACTATGGTGACAGGGTAGCTCAAGACACAAATTCAGGAGAAGATACCAGTGTCAAAACAGCTACAAGCAATGCTGCAAAGAAAAACCTTAAATTTGACACAAATAAGCCTAGAAGAATTTATTTTAAAAATCAAATAACAGGGGTAGAGGAAAATTGCAGAGAATGAGAATGATGCAAGAAAATTTTTTAAAGGACAATTAAAAGTTTGGTAAAAAGAGACAAAAAATACTGAAGAAAATTTTAAGAAAAGATACAAAAGCTCACCAATGAAAACAATTCCTTAAAAATTACAATTAATGGGGTAGAGTTAAGATGACAGAGTAGAAACAGGAATCTGCTAGAACTCTCCCCACAAAACTCTCTAAAAACCTGTAAAAATGACTTTAAACAAATTCTAGAGCATCAGAAACCTCATAATGGCAGGCTGAAGCAAATTTACAGCCCAAGACAATCTAGAGGATCAACAGTAGGGGTCTGTCATACCAGGCTGGGAGAAGAGCATAATCTGGTGTGGACCATATTGGCACAAATGGACCTGGAGCAGACTTTAGGAGACTGAATCACTGGTAGCTGCTGTGGTTTTGAGACTTTTCAACCCCAAAACACCAAAGACAGCTTTGAAGGTCAGTGGGAAAGGTTTCTCACCTGGCTGAAAGGGGAGCATGGTCCAGCCCAGACCCCAGTCATGGTGGCAGTAACCACCACTGAAGCTTCAGCTTCTTCTGGAGCACTCCACTGAACAAAAGTAATTGGTTGGGGAAATAAACAAATTGGGGGAAAGAAACAGATTATAGATTATAGATTCCTACTTTCTCAGAGATATATTCTTACAGCATTGGTGAAGATAAAAGCATACAACCAGAAGAAGAAAATAAAGTCAAAGCTCCTCCATCCAAAGCCTCCAAGAAAAATATGAATTGGTCTCAAAGCAAAGAAGAACTCAAAAAAGGATTTTGAAAATCAAATAAGAGAAGTAGAGCAAAAATTGGGAAGAGAAATGAGAATGATGCAAGAAAATCATGAAAAATGAGTCAATAATTTGCTAAAGGAAACCCAAAAAGTGCTGGAAGAAAATAACAGCTTTAAAATTAGACTAACCCTAAATTTCTTTTAAGGTTATGGTCCCATCCTATTCAGTTCAATCTGTGCTCTCTATCTCTGTATGTGTGTGCATGTGTGTATGTGTGTGCATGCATGTACATGGCCCTACAGGAGAAAAGAGAAGATGGAGACAAGAGAAGGGAGGGATGACAGAAGAGAGGACAGATTGGAGATAGGGAAAATTAGATTGCTTTGGGGTATTGGGGGTGGGGGGAGGGGATAAAAGGGGAGAAAATTTGGAACCCAAAAATTTGTGAAAATGAATGTAAAAAAATAAATAAATAAATGAAATTTAAAAAAAAATAAAATAAAATTAGACTAACCCAAGTGGCAAAAAGAGGTCCAAAAAACTCAATGAGGAGAAGAATTCCTTAAAAAACAAAACTGGCCAAATGGAAAAAGTGGTCCAAAAGTTCACTGAAGAAACAATTGCTTCAAAATTAGAATGGAGGAAATGGAAGCTAATGACTTTATGAGAAATCAAGTAATCATTAAACAAAACCAAAAGACAGAAAAAATAGAAGACAATGTGAAGTATCTCATTGAAAAAAGATTGGCATGGATTCAGAAGAAATAATTTAAAAACTATTGGACAACTTGAAAGTCATGATCCAAAAAAGAGCCTAGATATCATCTTTCCTGACATCATTAAGAAAACTGTCCTGATTTTCTAGAACCAGAGGGGAAAACGGAAGTGGAAAAAATCCACTGATCACCTCCTGAAAGAGATCCCAAAGGAAAACTCCTAGGAATGTTGTAGCCAAATTCCAGAGTTCCCAGATCAAGGAGAAAAATATTACAAGCAGCCAGAAAGAAACAATTCAGGGATTGTGGGATCAAATCAAGATAACATAGGATTTAGCAGTTCCTACTGAGGGTTTGAAATATGACATTCCAGAGGTTAAAGGAGGTAGGATTAAAACCAAGAATCATCTCGGCAAAAATGAGTATAATATTTCAGGGGGAAAAATGGAACTCCAATAAAATAGAGGACTTCCAGGCATTCTTGTTGACAAGACCAGAGCTGAATAGAAAATTTTACCTTCAAATACAAGAATCAAGAGAAGTCTGAAAAGGTAAACAGTAAAGAGAAACCATAAGGGACCTATTAAAGTTGAACTAACTGGTGTGTCTCCTGCTTCAAGTTTCTCCCCACTCCAATTCACCACCCCATTCAGCTACCAAAGCAATTTTCCAAAAATGCAAGTCTAATCATGTCATCTCCCATCCACTCAATAAACTCTAGTGGTTTCCCATTGTCTCCAGCAAACACAAAATGTTCTATCTGGCATTCAAAGTTCTTCATAACCTAGTTTACTCCAAACATTCTAGTCTTCTTACACCTAATACATACTATTCAATCCAGTGACACTGGCCTCCTAGTTATTTCACAAACTACATTATAGCCATCTAGTTGTGGCTATCCCCCATACCTTCTTCTACTTCAACTGCTGACCTTTCTGGATTCCTTTAAGTCTCACCTAAAACCCTGCCTCCTACAAGAAGCTTTCTTAAGCTTCTCTTAATTACAGTGCCTTCCCTCTGTTAATTATTTAATATTTATCCTATATATACTTTGCTTGGCATATATTTGTTTGCATATTGTCCTCCCCACACCACCCCCACTAGATTGCAAGCAAATGGAGGTCAGAAACTGACTTTTGTCCCTTTTTGTATCTCCATAGCCTGGCACATTTTTGTTGTTAAGCTGTTTTAGTCATGTCTAACTCTTTATGACCCCATTTGGAGCTTTCTTGGCAAAGACACTGGACTGGCCTACCGTTTGCTTCTCCAGCTCATTTTACAGTTGAAGAAATGAGGCAAGCAGGGTTAATTGACTTGCCCTGGATGACGCAGCTAGTGTCTGGAGTCAAATATGAACTCATGAACACAAGTCTTACTGATTCCAAGCTCAGTGTGCTATACTTTGCATCACCTAGTTGCCCCTGACAAGCAGATAGTAAACACTAAGTATTTATTGAACTGAATATAAGACCAACTTTAATTTCTTTTTAATAAAGAATGCAGTAGACTTATTGTACCTGGATTTGAGCAGCTAGATGCATTAGAGGTAGGGAGGGGTACATGAATTGTAGGATTCAAGAAGAGTGCATATTCCAAGTGCACACAATATAATATGCAGTCAGATGAAAGAAGGCAATTTTAGGCTGAATTAGCACATGTATTATGTCTAGAGTAATGGGACTGATAATGTAGCTGTATCTTACTCTTCACAGACCACACAAGGAATATTGTGTCCAGTTTGGGATATCACATTTTAGAAAAGATAATTAGATGTACCACATCCAAAGCAAGGCAGTCAAGATGATAAATCTTCAGATATCTGGATAATTAGCATGGAAAAAGAAATTAAACTTGATTCTAAAAAACAGCCTCAGTGTTATCCTTGACCCCCCCCACCTCACTCTCTCTCATGCCAATCTATTCAATTATGCTTTTATCTCCATAACTGTTAGATCTGTTCTTTCTACTAGTTCAGTCATCAGTGGTGGCACTCCTCATTTCTTGCTGACCACATTTGCTATGACCACATTTTAAATGGTCTCTTTGACTCAGTTCTCTTCCTACTCCAATACAGCTTCCAAACAACTACTAAAGTAATTTTCCTAAAGCATGGTTCTGATTCCTTTATTTCCCAATTCCTTTATTCAATAAATTCTAATGACTCTCCATTTCCATTGAAATCAAATATACAGATAAATGTCTCATATCTCAAACATAAAAAGGATTTTGCCAGATCTATAAGAATAGGAGCCATTCCTCAATTGATCAATGATCAAATTATATGAACAGGCAATTTTCCAATGAGGTCAAAACAATTTATAGTCATATGAAAGAATATTCTAGATCATTATTGATTAGAGAAATGCAAATTAAAACAATCTTGAGATTACATTACCAGATTGGCTAAAATGGTTGAAGGGGAAAGCAACAAATGTTGGAGGGGATGTGAAAAATTCTATTCATTCATTTTTGGTGGAATTGTGAACTGATCTAACCATTTTGGAGAGCAATCTGAAATTATGCCCAAAGAATTATTAAATTACCTATACCCTTTGAACTAGCAATACTACTAGGTGATTTCTCAAAGATGATTAGAAAAAAGGAAAAGAATCTACATGTACTAAAATATTTTTAGGAGCTCTCCTTGTAGTGGCAAAGAACTGGAAATTGCAGGGATGCCCATCAATTGAGGAATGGCTGAACAAGTTGCAGTCGATGATTGGGATGAAATATTATTGTGTTAGAATAAATGCTGAGCTCAATGATCTTAAGAAAACAGAAAGATTCACACAAATAATATAAAGCAAAATGAACCAAACCAAGAGATCAGAGTATACAGTAACAGCAATATTGTTTTAAGAATGACTTCAAGTGAATAAGAAAATTTGACTATTACAAATACCCAGATTAACTATAAAGAACATAGAAGGAAAGATGTTATCTACCTCTAGAGAAAGAACTGAGAGACATGTAGAATAATTTTACATATTCATATATTGTGTGTGCATGTATGTATATACACATATATGTATGTACACATATATTTATATGTGCACACACACTTATATGTGTCTAATGGTGGCCATCTCTATGGTAGAGGAAGAAGTAAAGGAAAAAATTATATGATAACTTTGTTGCATATTTAAAGGGAATAGCGAGGTGTACATGGTGGATTTGCAGTTTCATGTGCAATCATTTTTTATTGTGCTATATTGTGGAAATGCTTGTTTTGTTGCATTTATTAAAAATAAAATATTTTTTAAAAATTCAACTACAAACTGCTCTCAGTTTTTTAAAATTTATTGCAATCTTGCCCCAAATTCACTTTGTAAATTTGCCTTTCCCACTCTCGATGGTTAAACAAGTTTGGCCAAATTTTCTGTATTTCATTCATAACACTCCATATCCAGTCTCATTGCCTTTTTAGTGTCTGTTGCCTTGCTTAGAATATACCTTCTCTTCAACTTTACTTCCTAGAAGTTCCTGGATTTTTTTCCAGATGAGTTCAAATGGCATCTTCAGTTTGAAACCTTTCTTGCCAGAACGTCCCTCCCCAATGCCATATATATATATACATATATATATATACACACACACATACATATATGTATATATGTATGTATATATGTATATATGTGTATATACATATGTATGTATTATGTATGTATGTATGTATATGTATCCACATACATATTGTTTCTCCAATTCTCCATCCTCCACATAGAATATATGATCCTTAAGAGCAGGAACATATATTTTTTTGTCCATCACTACAGTAACTAGTAAATGAAATAACAAGCATTTTATACATACTTAATGACTGATATTTGTTTAGGACTTAATGGTTTACAAAGAAGATAAGTGTAAAAATAGTTTTATCCTCATTTTAGAGGACTAAAATCAAGTTTTAGAAAGTTTAAGTGACTTTCTCTCTGTTTCACAAATCTCAGAAGTGTCTGAGACTGGATTCAAACTGAAGCACCTCCTTTGAGTGGACAGTCAAAGAAGTAACTTCTAAAGTTCCTCCCCACTCTAAGCCTATGATGCTTCTGTTCACCCCAGGCTAAAGAGATGTTTCATTCTCTCTTAAGAAATTATATAGTCATTATCAAAATCACTCTTTGACATTTAGCATAATCTTTTGCATTATGCCTGGAAATAAGGTCATCTGTGGCCTTATAGAGTTTCAGGAACACAGAATTGGAAAGAGTCTAGGAAAAGGTCTGCCCTCTTCTGACTTGCAACTGTATGAATCAGGGAGGAAAGGAACCCCTCAGTCTGGTATTATAGAAATAGTATAAGGAATGAGAAATCAAGGATAAAGAATAAGGAGAATCTGTTGCCTCTCATTTATTATCTTTATGAGTAGAACATGTTGATGTAGGGACCACTCAGAGTCAGTCAATCTGGTTCTGGAGCGTAGAGTTGTTGAACGTAAGTTTCTGTTCCCAAGGCCTTAGACAACGATGACCCTGTCAGTAACGTTACTTTTTGTTGATGGATGTCTTTGCAAATGAAACACAACAGGCTTTCCCCTGATTCCGCATTATTTCATTAACATAACCGTATCTTAGCTTCATTAAAACATTCTTGTATTCATTGAATGCAAAGGACACTCTCACATTAATTAAATCAACTGCTATTTTTAAAAAAAATGTTTTAGGCAAAGTGCATGAATAAATTCTGTCCCTGTCAGTAAGCATAGGTAAATACACAGCCATGAAGAGTTGGGGCCCTCTAAATCAATAGAGGAGTTGTCCTTATGAGTAGCGAGTACATCAGTATATAGAAATGTAGACTAATAACCTGGAAACAGCAGGTGATAATTCCACCTCCAGGAGTTATTTATTAACAATGGCCAAATTCTACTGGAATTTGTGATTGTTGAAACCAGCTGGATTATTTTTGGCTAAGTAGAGCCCACATAGGTTCATTATTGGATGATACATTGAGAATCTAAAAGACTAGGTGTAATGATCTCCCATGCCTGTGGTGACATAGAGTTCTTTCTCTTCTTTCACTTCTTGTGTGTTTTCTATGGCTCTCTTTGATCTCTAGAGGGATTAAGTCCTATCTGCAAATAGTTCAGGGGAATGAAGGTTGTGGGGGAGGGGCCCAAGACTAGGCAAAGTTCAGTGGTCTAGAAAGGTCCATGGGGCCACAGAATCACAGAGCCACAAAATCCCAGACTTTGATTTATAAAGTCCCCAGAGGTCATTTTGTCCAAACTGTTCTTGAACAAGGATCCTTTTTACAATACACTTGACAAGTGAAGACAAAGCTTTTCCAGCACTTAGCCTGAGATCTGGCACGGAGCAAACACTTAATAAATGCTTATTTCTGACTAGAAGATCGCCAGGGTTAGGGTATTTACTACCTCCCAAGGCATCCCATTTCAATTTAGGATAAATCTATTAGGAGGTATTCCCGAAAGATTAAGAAGCTGGAAAGATACCCATACTCCGATAAACCACTATGGAAATTGCCTGGTAGGATCACCCATGGAGGTTTTACTTACTAGCACGTTTCAGAAAGTATATTAAGAAATACTCTTCTGTTCATCTGGAAAATGTTAGCAGAGGAGAGAAATGAAAGAAAAGAGCCCCAAGTAACCAAAACTTTTTTTTAATAAAAATTTATTTATTTAACTTTTTACATTCATTTTCACAAAATTTTGGGTTCCAAATTTTCTCCCCTTTTATCCCCTCCCCCCACCCAATACACTGAGCATTCTAATTTTCCCTCTCTTCTATCATCCTTCCCTTCTCTTGTCCCCATCTTCTCTTTTGTCCTATAGGGCCAGATGACTTTCTATTCCTCATTACCTGTATTTCTTATTTCCTAGTAGCAAGAACAATACTAAACAGTTGTTCCTAAAACTTTAAGTTCCCAATTCGCCCCATCCCTCCCTCCTCACCCATTCCCTTTGGGAAGGCAGGCAATTCAATATAGGCCATATCTGTGTGGTTTTGCAAATGACTTCGATAATTGCCATGTTGTGTAAGACTAACTGTATTTCCCTCCATCATATCCTGCCCCCCATTGTTTCTATTCTGTCTTTGGATCCTGTCCCTCCCCGAGTGTTGACTTCAAATTGTTCCCTCCTCCCATTGCCCTCCCTTCCATCATCCCCCCACCCCTTGCTTATCTCCTTCTCCCCCACTTTCCTGTATTGTAAGATAGGTTTTCATACCAAAATGAGTGTGCATTTTATTCCTTCCTTTAGTCAAATGTGATGAGGGCAAACTTCATGTTTTTCTTCTCAGTTCTCCTCTTTTTCCCTCCACTAAAAAGTCTCCTGCTTGCTTCTTGAATGAGATATAATTTTCTCCATTCCATTTCACCCTCTGTCCTCCCACTATATTTCTCTCTCACTGTTTACCTTAATTTCTTTTAAGATATGGTCCCATCCTATTCAGTTCACTCTGTGTTCTCTGTCTCTGTATGTGCGTGCATGTGTGTATGTGTGTGTGTGCACGCATGCGTGTACGTGTGTGTGTGTGGTCCCACCAACTACCCAGAAACTGGAAAGTTTTAAGAGTTACAAATATTGTCTTTCCATGTAGGAATGTAAACAGTTCACCTTTGGTAAGTCCCTTATGACTTCTCTTTGCTGTTTACTTTTTCATGCTTCTTCTCGTTCTTGTGTTTGAAAGTCAAATTTTCTTTTCAGCTCTGGTCTTTTCATCAAGAATGCTTGAAAGTCCTCTGTTTCATTGAAAGACCATATTTTCCCCTGAAGTATTATACTCAGTTTTGCTCAGTAGTTGATTCTTGGTTTGAGTCCTAGTTCCTTTGACTTCTGGAATATCCTATTCCATGCCCTTCAATCCCTTAATGTAGAAGCTGCTAGATCTTGTGTTATCCTGATTGTATTTCCACAATACTGGAATTGTTTCTTTCTAGCTGCTTGCAATATCTTCTCCTTGACCTGGGAATTCTGGAATTTGGCCACAAGGTTCCTAGGAGTTTCTCTTTTTGGGTCTCTTTCAGGCGGTGATTGATGGATTCCTTCAATACTTATTTTGCCCTCTGGTTCTAGAATATCAGGGCAGTTTTCCTTGATAATTTCATGAAAGATGATGTCTGGGCTCTTTTTTTGATCATGGCTTTCAGGTAGTCCCATAATTTTTAAATTGTCTCTCCTGGATCTATTTTCCAGGTCAGTTGTTTTTCCCATGAGATATTTCACATTCTCTTCCATTTTTTCATTCTTTGGGTTTTGTTTGGTGTTTTCTTGGTTTCTCAGAAAGTCATTAGCCTCCATCTGTTCCATTCTAATCTTGAGAGAACTATTTTCTTCAGTGAGCTTTTGAACCTCTTTTTCCATTTGGCTAATTCTGCTTTTGAAAGCATTCTTCTCCTCATTGGCTTTTGGAACCTCTTTTGCCAATTGAGTGAGCCTATTTTTCAAGGTGTTATTTTCTTCAGCATTTTTTTGGGTCTCCTTTAGCAAGGTATTGACCTGTTTTTCTTGCTTTTCTTGCATCTCTCTCATTTCTCTTCCCAGTTTTTCCTCCACCTGTCTAACTTGATTTTCAAAATCTTTTTTGAGCTCTTCCAAGGCCTGAGCCCACCAGACATCCATCTCGGATGTCTGGGATACAGAGGCCCTGACCTCCACGTCTTTCCCTGATGGTAAGAATATTTCCTCGTCATCAGAAATGAAAGGCGGGAACATCTGTCCCCCAAGAAAGTAGCTTTCTATGGTCTTATTTTTCTTCCCTTTTCTGGGCATTTTCCCAGCCAGTTACTTGACTTCTGAGATTCCTCTGCACCCCTGCCTAGATCCACCCAGCTAGTGCTTGGGGTCTGAGATTCAAATGCTGCTCCCCAGCCTCAGGGCTTTCTGTTGCGGGCATGGTTGCTATTCAATGTGAGCTTAAGTTCTGGTGCTCATGTGGGGGCAGGGCCACCTCCCAGGCTCAGTTCCTTCAGGGGGTTTATGTGGAGACCTTCAGTAATGGTCCTGAGCTCCTGTCTGCTCCAGGAGTGCCTGGTCCCCCCGCTGCCTCTGCCACTGCCTCTGCTGCTGCCTCTGCCGCTGCCTCCTGAGGGGGCCCGAGTCATGGAGACACCCCACTCCCCTCTCGGCCAGCCCAGAAGTCTCTCTCACTGACCTGGAGCACATGTGGGTGGAGGGACTTCAGCGGCCGCTGGAGATTCCCTCCCTGAAGCCTGCTCGGATCTGCTCCTCTGGGGCCACATGGCCAGGGAAGCACAGGGGTGGGCTCCATGTCCGGTGCGCAATGCACCCCTGGGGATGGCTTTCCAGTGCTCTCTGGAATGGAAATCTCTTCCACTGTGTTTCTGTGTGGCTTGTAGTGCTCCAGAATTTGTGGGGAGTTCTTTTTACAAAAAACTTATGGGTTGTGTGTTCGGAGCTAGCATACATGAGTCTTTCTACTCTGCCATCTTGGCTCCTCCCCAGTAACTAAAACTTTTAACAAGAAACTATTAATAAACTTTGTCCAGATGTAATTAATGAGTGTCAGGTTTTGGTTTGGTTTGGTTTTCAAATATTCAGGAGTTCCACCTTCCAGATAAAGTAATCTGCTAAAGAGACCTTCTTAACCCAGATGATTCAAATTTTGGATCTAGGAACTCTACAAAATTTTACTAAAGGAACTGGTGCCATCGAACTTCTGACTCAAAAAGCAACTATAGCTGATCTTTTGTTTTTCCATGTTTCGCTATGTTAGAAGCACATTGACTCTCTCAGAGTTCGTCAGCCTAGCCATACAAGAATGCAGGTGGGTTCATAACATTGGATTAAAAGTGAAGAAGCAAGATACTATAGCCCATCTAGCTATAACTCAAACAATTTATTCCTGTCCATTACATTTATTTCCATTTTTGCACTGGCAAATTTTTAAGAAGTATAGTTTTATAAATAATTTCTTATGGTTGAATTTGTTTAACACCTGAATCAGTATGGGGTTGTAAAATGCCAGCCTGTGAATGTTTACAATATCCTTCATGATCTCTCTGTAGCTTTGTAAACTATGGCTCACAACTGAACACTTTCTCCTTTCTGGGTTTCATGACACTGATGTCACTTGGTTCTTCTCTGACCTCTCTTTCATTTCTTTTCCTATATCATCATTCCCATCCCAGCTCCTTAACATAGTTGCAACCCAGAATTCTCTCTCAATGCCTCATCTTTATTCTCTTTATACTTTTTCTCTTGATACTTTCTCTTCTAGGCTCCCATAATTTCAATTATTATTTCTATGCAGATAGCTTCCAAATTTATCTATCCAACCTTGATGTCTCCAGAGGTCCAGTCCTGAATCACCAGTTATCTTCTAGGCAACTCCATATGAATATCACATAAGAGCATTAAATTCAACAAGTCAAAACATTATACATTTTCTTTCCCCTTAACCAACCCATCCTCCTAAGTTCCGTATTTCTATAGAGGGGTACCACTATCATTTGAATCATATAGGATATCATCCCAGTCATTAATTAATATAATTAATTCAATCAATAAATGTGTACTTTTGCTATCATCTACTATGTGCTAAGATCTGTGATAGGCACTACTGATAAAATTACAAAGAATGAAGTAAGATCTACTCACAAAGACTTTATATTGTAATATGGGATAAAATAATTTCACACACACACACACACACAGAGACACAAAACCTCAAGGGTAACCAACAGGCCTCAAACCTGTTGGTGAGTTAGGGGGTGTCAATCCAAAGTAAGTGAACACTTTTCCTAGCAGAATGGGCAGACAAAGCAAAGTGCTCCAATAGCCTGGGGAGCACATAGAGCTTAGTCAGGCACAGAACATGCTAAGGTCATTCACTGCATACCAGGCCATCATCAGTCATCTTCACTTTTGTCTTGCCACTAGACTTCAATGACTCAGGAAGAGAGAGAAATGTCTTTGTGCAACTCTGTACCACTAAAATCCAATTCATGTGCAAATCAAGACATCAAGCCATGATGTCAATGGATCTTTTTGAAAGCAAAGGACAACAATATTCATATTTGTATGTATTTGTCACAAATATAAATTAAATAATTTCAAATATATACAAAGTTATTATATGTACATTGTGATAGGAGAACACGACCATGTGGGGGATCAGGAAAGGTTTCACTCAGAAGGAATGAAGCATTATTAAGTACTCACTATGTGCAAAGCCCTGTGCTAATAGTTGGAAACACAAAATGGTAAAAAAAAAAATATAGTAAGACATTCCCAGTACTAAAAGAGCTCACATTTTAGCCAGTGAGACAATGCATAAAGAAGGTGTGAGGTACAAGTCAGGTGGAAAAGTCCCATGACTGTTAAGTTACAGCAGCAAAACAAATGTTCATGCTTCTACTTTAAGATCATTTCTCCTGATACAGTCACGTCAGTTTCTGGTATTGAACCATTTGATGTTGCAAAGGACTTTGAAGGCAAGAACTTTCCTTTCTAAGGCTTCAATAGCTATGGCTAAAGCACTTACAGATACAATGATCCAAGACAATTCTGAAAAACGTGGGAAGAAAAATGCCAGCCATCTCCAGAGAAAGGCCTGATGGCATCTGAATACATATCAGACCACACTTTTTTTATCTTTCTTTTTCTTGGGGATTTTTTTCTGTGTTTTCCTTCACAAGATGACTAACACGGAAACATGTTTTACATGACTGTACATGTATAATCTATATTAAATTGCTTGCCATCTCAGCGAGGGGGGAGGAGACAGAGAGAGCTAAAGAATTTGGACTCAAGAAATTTTTTAACTAATGTTTAATGTTATTTTTACATGTAATTGGGGAAAAGTAAAATATTATTTTTAGATTTTAAAAAATGCAGAAGTAATTTCCAGAAGATGGTACATGAGCTGAATTTTAAAGGAAGGATTCCATGGGGTAAAGGTAAGAAGGGAATGCATTTCAGGCATGTAGGATAGCTAAAGGTACAGAGATAGAAAACTGCCTATTTATTAAGAAACATGGAGAAGGGTAGTTTGGAGAGATCAAAGACTGTGGGAGAGGGAGATTAATGTCCAGGGAGACTGGAAATATAGGTTGAGGCCAGGTCATGTAGTTCTTTAAAAGCTGAACAGAGAAGCTTATATTTTATCTGAGAGGCAATAGGAAGCCACTGGAATTGAAAAGCCATGTGGTCAGATCTTTGTTTAAGGAAAATTACTTTAGCAGTACTAGGATGAATGGATTAGATAAGGGAGAGATGAGGCAAGAGACCAGTTAGGAGGCTGCTGCACTTATATGGATGAGATCATCCTTCATGCTTCACTACCTCCCCCATACCCAATCAGTTCCTAAGTCTTATTGATTCGTCTCCACAGAGTTGTCCATGCCCTTCTTGCTACTTATTTACCATAGAATCACAGTCACATTCCAAAAGGAATAACCACCATAACACACCCAACTTAACGTCATTTAACTTCTATTAGAAGAGCTCTGAGTGAGAGCCTCTGAGGTGAACCAGTCCACTTTTAGTTGGTTTTAACAGTCAGAGGAATCTTCCTGACATCAATCCTAAATTTCCTTTTTTCCAACTGCTGACCACCATCTCTGGTTTGGCTCATTAAGGCCAAACAGTGCAAGTCCTCTTCGATAAGACATCTTTTCAAATACATGAAGACAGCTATCGTATTTCTCCCTCCCTCTTCCATCTCATCTTCTCTTTCCCAGTTTAATAGCCACACTTCTTCCCACTAATTCCTACATGACGTGGACTGAAGGTCCTTCACTATCTGAGTTGCCTTGCTTCAAATACTCTCCAGCCAAAGTGGTGGCCAAAGCAGAATACTCCAAATGCGTCTGGCCAGGATAGGATATGGACGGACCAATGCCTTTTCGTTCTTGGATGCTGTATAACACAAGATCACATTAAGTTTTTTGATAGCCATCACCATGTTTCAGGCCTTCATTACCTCTACCCTGAACTATTGCAATAGCTGCATAATTTGCATTTTCTTTTATCTAATCCATCTCACTTACAGATTCCAAATTAATATTCCTAAAATAAAGAGCTGACCATGTCACTAAAGAAGGTATAGTGGCTCCCTACTTCCTCCAAAGTCTATGTCATTTGAGACTTTCATATTCTGGCCTCTTCTTCAGGATCTTTCTAGACTTATTTAGTATCACCCCTTCATGCACTATACTAGTCTAACTCCAATTAGGACATGGTATTGACTATTCCTGTTGGCATCTCTGACTCCCTTTAGAGTCAACAGAGATGCTACACGCTCGATAAAACCTTTCCTGATTCCTCTAATTTTTACTACACCATTATATCTACTTAATTGTAAATAAACAATCTGAGGATTGCATCCCATCTACTGGGGTAGAATGCAAATCTAGTTGGAAAAACATGGTATTCTGAGCTCTCTCAGGAAGTGTCATATGCTGGTGAGTCCAACACCTTGATCACAACCCCCCTCATTTATGATCCTGTTGGAAAGAGTCCAGGATCCTCAACTCAAGAGCATTGGGAAGAATAATTCTTCTCACAGCACCGTTTCCAGTATAATTCAGCCCAGTCCCAAAAAACATCATCCATTGAATCAACCCTTGTGAAGATGCAAATTGGCAAGTATTTATGTGAATGTTACAGTACCCATCTCCTCAAAATTACTGACAACCTGGCAAAACAATTTTCTGCCACCAATTTCTTTGGCAAATGGTTCAATATCAGAAACCAATAATACTTGATATCTTAACATTAAAGATACATTAAAGTACATATTTACATTTGTACTTATCTTTCCCACTAAAAATTAACCTTCTTGTGAAAAGGGATTGTTACATTCTTTACACTTATATCTTTGGTGCCAAGCACAATTTAACGAATACTTGTTGATTAAGAATATGTATTGCCATCTGCTTGTCACTACACCCTAAGGAACATTGAGCTTTTCCAACTGAACTGAAGCTGAAACCTCCACTCTGAATTGTCTCTTCTATTTTTTAGAATGAGAGCTGTATGAGAACAGGGGCTATTTTGCACATAGTAAGCATTTAAAAATATTTGTTCATTTGCTGAGGACAGAAATTATTTCATTTTTAGATTTGGACCCCTGAAACCCAGAAAAAAAGTCCTATGTGTATTATTTTATATACCTTATACATTAATGGCAGTTAGATGGCACAAATGATAGAGCACTGGAGTTGTGTGATCCTAGACAAATCATTTAACCTCTTTTTGTCTCAGTTTCCTCATCTGCAAAATGAGGAAAATAAGAGAACCTACCTCCAAGGGTTGTTGAGACAAGATGAGAAATTTGAAAAGTACCTTTCAAACTTTCTAGCAAAATACAAATGTTAGCTATTACTATTAAAACTTAAAATCTTGCTGAATTTAATTGAATATAGCTCCCATGCCCAGTATGGTTCATAAGCACAGAAAAAAAAAAAGTTGGGGACCAGGAAATTTTTGTATGTAAAGGAACAGTAGCACTGACCATAGTCTCCAACATTAAATAACTATTCAGATATTCCCAGTAAAGGGGTCTTTCTACTGGGAGAGTGTAATCCTACTATAGCCAAAGGACTCTTCCCTTACATTTTTTTTCAACTTAAAAATAAATTTTCCTACTCAAACATCAATGAGGAACATTTAAATTAGTTTCCACATTAGGTTTCTTTCCTACTTTTCAGATCAGTTTCCCCACTTCCCCCTCCATGAAATAAACACACACTTCACATTTTATAAAGTTCCACAAAAACATCAGCAGGTAGTAAAAAGATTACTTAATTTGGAATCAAAAGACCTATATTGAAATCCTAATTCTGCTACTAAATGCTTGTGTGACTTTGGACAAGCCACTAAAGCAGTTTCCTCAATTTTATACCAAAGTAATTGAACTCATTGACTTTTAAAGTCCCTTGCAATAATGAATCTGATTCCATGATGGAATCCATGTAGAACCTTAGTTCCCTGATCTGTAAAATGAGATGATTGCCATAAATTATTGTTAAAGTCCCCTAAGAGTCATATTTATCTAGTCTACCATAATTTCCAAAACACTTTCCATCCAACAACCTCATGCAATAAGTAATAACACAGTTATAAACTCACTCTACATATGGGGAAACTGAGGCACGGAGATACTGAATGACAGTAATAGTAATTTAAGTGGAAAGATCTTTCTCATTAATTAATAGGCCCATATGATCTGCTTAAATCACCTGAAAGCCTAAGTCACATCTGGTAGGAGGAGCTTGCTGAAGAGGTGGAAAGGGAAGGATGGAGTGGAACCAAGAGGAAGTGAGTGAGGAGAGGTCAGAGGGGATAGAACGCAGGTCAAGTGACACACTGTGACAGTTGATAGTGAGAAGGCCCTGACTGAGGGAAGGGAGGTGTGAGAACAGCTTTGCCCTCTGCTGTGATCATGTTTATTAACTTCTTGGTGACCATGACAGATTTTGCTGTCTGGTTCTGGGATTTGGCTTTCTGGTGTTTAAATAAATGTTTTTCTTCTGCCTATTCTATAGGGAGAGTCTTTTATACCTGACGATTGAGAACTATGCTGTCTTATTCATAGTCACCACCAGTGCTGCATATATTGCCTTGATGACACATTTGGTGTCATGAACAGGATCGCAGGGTATAAAATCTCTTATTTGGAGGCAGAAAGGATTTAGAGGAAGACATTAATATCCCAGAAGGGGATGATTTACAGTATCCCTTGCTAGCAAGAGAATGGGCTAAAAGCACTGGACCCTGTGAAAACTAGGAAGTGAGGTTACAGGAGGGAGAACCTGGAGATTGGGAAAGGTATTTGCAAGGAATACCAATAAGACCAGGCAAGGAGTTGGCAGGGGTAAGTAGGAGAGACTGAGTTTTGTTAATGGCTTACTGTATTATGTGTAGAAACAGAGACGAGCTGCTTAAGGAAAACATTCAGATTTATTTGCATGGGAATTCTCATCCTTTAGGCTCTATTTTACAAGGTGGTGGGGGGGGTCGTCTCAGGCTGAAGGAAAAGCTGTTCATTTAGCTCAGAAGAAGCTGAAGGCTAACAAAAGAAATGCACATCTGACCTTTGTACAGACCCAGCCTAGTGGCCACAGTGACAAAGGAAGTGAAATAATTTTAGAGGAAGAAGTTTTTCAGTCAGTAGCACACTCAATAGTGAGGTGGAAATAGGGAAAACCAAGGAGGGTAACAGTGTTTAGGGAAATAATTGAAGATTTTTACTCAGCAGGAGGGTCACAGAAATTTTGAGATGGTTCACCCAAAAGATGGGAGAAACGTTAATATCTTAGATTGTGAGAATCAGTGATGACAGAACTGCAAGAAAAGCTATAGATCCCATCGTCTGCCTGAAATTTATAGGTCTTAGAATTCTTTTGTACAGCAAACTTTTGGAGATTACAATGTGCAAGGCGGTAAAAATACAACTAATCTGTTAGCTTTGGCTGCAGAAGGCTGCAGTAGGCAGTACTGCACCGATTCTACGTGATCTAGTAGAGATAGACCCTAGTGAAGACAGTCACTCAGGGAGTGTGTAAGAAAGTTAAGAGATAATGAAGACTGCCAGAATGATTGGAAATTCAGATGCATACTATGATACTCCCTTTGGAGTTTACCACAGGAATATAAGAGTGAAGACAGCTCCTCCCACTCACAAGCGGTTGATTTTGACTCTAACAATTAGAGAAACAGGGTACCCTATTTCAGAGGTACTGGGCAAGATTTCACAGGTGACTTAGGAGTCTGGGGAAAAGACAACACTGCTAGGGAGAGAAGAGTAAATAGCCAGAGGATTCTAAATCAGAAAAAAAAAAAATGACAAGGAGAAACTTGTTTATTGCCCTGTTGAGATCAGGGGCAGATTTTAGAAGCATAGATGATATTCCAACTAATGAACTATGGAGAACATACCGAGAAAAGGGATGTGATACTAGATGAAATAGAGAAGAACTGCCCCTACATATTCCGCTGAACCCTTGGATACAAATTTGTTGCACCCTCAGGGAGAACAGGAAATTGACCAAACCACAGCTCAGATTAGGATTAGAAACCTGGCTGGAGTGATAGATTCTAATTATCAAGGAGAAACTATTGTAACATTCCAAAATTTAGATGATGAACCCATAGAGTTTTGTAAAATTAATAGAGTAGTTCAAGTGATTACTATTCCTTATGAATCAAGACCACTTGTGAAAATTTATGCTCCTTCTGGAATAACTAACAGAGGAACTGAAGGATTGGGTTCTACTGACAGAATAAAATTGGGAGTTAAAGTATGGGTAAAACGGAAGCCAGACAACATTCCAAAGGCTGTGGAAATTATAGCACATGGGAAAGATAATACTGTAACTGTTGTTTATTCAGGAGAGAATGATTACCAAATTGTACATTTAACTCATATATTCTACCATCAATGAGGCTGTGATAGTGGGTTTATGGATTCCAGAAGCATAGCTGGTCCTATCTCTACCCTGCTTCTGGTTATTGTTTCCTTGGTTTTTATTTGTTTGTGTCTTTGTTTTTGGCTTTTTTGTTCTGTTAAACTTGTTTGCTAGATTTGTTTCCTATAAGCTTATTACTCTCCACCTGCAGATGTCTGATCGCTTCAGTCAGATGTCATTTCCTATCCATGACAGTGATGTGCCAACTCTGAACCTGAAGTTGACCAAGCTCCAGATTTCAGCTAAAGAGCTGATCTCTTAAATGGGACCTTTTGGGGCAGGGGCAGCTTTATGTTCAATCTTAATAGGAAGTAGTGGTGGAAGAAGATACATTCGCCTCTTACCCCAAGAATTTGGGACCCATTTGTTAAGAGGGAATGATGGAGTGCTTATAAAACCAGTTGCCCCACCAACTTATTAATGAATATGAGAGATCTTAGGGCCTAATGTAAGCATAACTTAAGTGGAAAGATTTTTCTTATTAATAGGTCCATATGTTCTGCTTAAATTTTCTGGAAGCCTTAGTCACATGTGGTAGGAGTTTGCCGAAGAGGCAGAACAGGGAAGGATGGAGTAGAACTAGGAGGAAGGGAGTAAGTGGGGACAGGTCAGAGGGGATAGAACACAGGCCAAATGACACAATGTGACAATTGATAATGAGAAGTCTCTGGCTGAGAAGGGGAGGTTGGAGAATGGTTTTGCCCTCTTCTGTCTGTGATCATGTTTATTAACTTCTTGGTGACCATGACGACTTTTGCTTTCTGTTTCTGGGATTTGGCTTTCTGGTGTTTAAATAAATGTTGTTCTTCTGCCTTCTATAGGGAGAGTCAATTATACTTGGTGATTGAGAACTATGCTGGCATATTCATGGTCACCACCAGTGCTGTGAATATATTGCCTTGGCGATACAATGATTTGCCCATCATCGCACATCTAACAAAGCAACAGTACTGGCTTGAACCCAGTACTCCTATTTCAGAGTCCAGAATGGTTTCTACTCTGGCACTGCTATGACTGCTTAATAAATGCAAGTTGACTGTCCCTGTAAAGAATACTACCACTTATCACCTCTCTTGATGTCTTTCCTTGAGACTACTTGCAATGTAATCTGCTGAAGAGAAAACACATTTTGTTTTCAGAGAAAGTATTTTGGTTTATTGTCTCTAACTTAAACTATCTAATTCATTGACCCAAATTAGCATCCAAAATTATCTAATGCAAAAATGAATTCTTGAACACTGACATTTAGTGCTTGTTAAAGTGACTTCAGTTGGTTGTTAATCTGAAATTCACTGCTGCCTTTTTCATGAAGTGCTTTGCCTTTATTGGGGTGATTTTATTTCCCACAAAGAAAGAAAAATTTTTGCTTGAATGTAGACTCAGTAACAATGTTGAAACCCTAAAGACAGTGTTGCTAAGATAGATTTACATTACTTTTGCAAGACCCTTGATTTGTAATGACTTTACTGCACAAGTAACCACTTACCCATAGTCTCTAAGGTATATAGATCAGTCCTAGAATATCTACCAATTCACGGTTTAGCTGAAGAAAAGTAATGTCTGTAGCTACCCAAATCTTGCCTCTTCAGTGAAATACTCCCTGATTGATTGGGGAAAACTGATGACTTTCTTCTATAATTCAATAAACTCATTTCAATAAAGATTTATCAAGTGCCTACTACATACCAGGCACTGTGTGAAGTGAAAAAGATACAACTATTAAAAAAGCAGTCCCTGCCCTCAAGAAGCTGAGAATTTAATGCAAGGAGAGAAGCCACAGAAGGAAATTGAAAAGGGCTAGGGAAGCTACCAGGGGGTACCAAGGCATTATGTTCCATAAAGTTCATACCAAGAAGATGTGCTGATAGAAAGTGGAGAATACTTTTGTTTCATTCTTAGCACCCTGCACACAAAACTATCAGGGCTACCTTCTCCATCAACACTCCTGATTGGGCCAAGTTGGCCCAATACTTAAGTAGAATAAATGTGGCACACATTCATGTCCTCAAATTTTTTCACCAGCTCATAGTTCCTATTTTGAGTGACAACCCAAAAGAGTGATTCAAAATCTACAACAGCCTTTAAACCACAGGTATTTTATATTGTAGTCTGACCTTGGGAAAATCACTTAACCTCAATTTTAAATCAGATTTAATATAGCTATCAAATGAATGTAATAATGTCTAATGGGGCTATCCCACAAAGTTGCAAGTATAAAATGAGGAAAATATACACTAATGTATTTTGTTAACTACAAAGAAATATCAACTATTATTGTCATAGGATGTTACCATGGGTACCTCAACATCTGAAGTATAATAAATTCCAGGGAAGAAGGAAATGACAATTAAATCTCACTAGCAGTTTATTCATCACCTTAGAGCCTACTTTCCCTTTGATTATATGATGTATGCGAAGTTTAGGACACAAGACAATGGATACAAAAGGGGGACATGAGATATACATAGGATAAAATTCACCTTCACTGAAAAGTTTCCCCAAGGCTGGTTCTGTCTATATTGTCTAGACTCTTGTCAACTTCTCCTCAACTCCAGTGCTCTTAAGCGCAGGGATTATTGCATTATCTTACTGTCTTATTTACCTACTGATTTGGTATATCTGTTCTCTCTGTGATTCCCCTTGAATAATGCAATATTATTGAAGATATAAGATTTCTTTCTTTCCCTCATATCCCCAATGTGGAGAGAACAGTGCTATGCACATAACTGGTACTTTAAAAATGTCAATTAAGTTTATTTTATTTTTTTGAATGTGCTCCATATTACCCTAGTCTAAACCAAGAACTCTGAAATGACAGGATCCTTGCTTTCTCCTACATCTAACAAGTACACTTTGGGACATTTTTATGTTTGTGATGTAAGAGTAGATCAGGAGTCCAGGTTCTCTTCCTCCTCTTGCTCCTCTTAAATATATAAGTAGGGGTAGCTAGGTGGCATGGTGGGCAAAGAGTTGGCCCTGGGGTCAGGAAGACCTGAGTTCAAATCCAGTCACAGACATTTGACACTAGCTATGTGACCTCAAACAAGTCACTTAACCCTGATTGCCCAACACCCACCCCAAAAAGTAGATGTTTTATTTTAAACGTTAACTTTAAACATCAAGATCAACAAAATTTGCTTCACAGCTACTTTCATTTGAAAATGAATTTCTACAATAAGATTACTGTAACCATTTGGTAATAATTAATTTTGTATCCCTATGAACTTCTTATGTTTGTCTATTCATTCCTATACTTTGCTTAGTATATAATTTATTTATTTTTTCAGTTCACAGCATAAACTTCCACAAGAATTACAATTCAAAATTTTCTCCCCATTTCTCCTATACCCCACCCCAGGACAGCATGTACCCCATCCACCCCTTCCCACAAGTCTGTCCTCCTGTCTATCACCCCTCCCTTCTTTCATTCCCCTCCTCTCTATTTTCCTGTAGGGCAAAATAGGTTTCAATACCCCATTGCCTATACATCTTATTTCCCAGTTGCATGCAGAAACAATTTTTGATACTCATTTTTAATGAGTTCCATATTCTCTCCATTCCTCCCTTCCCAACTTGCTTTCTCTTTGAGAAAGCAAGCAATTTGAGATAGGTCATGCATGTGTGATCATGCAAAACACTTCCATAACAGTCATGTTGCGAAAGACTAACCTCATTTCCCTCTGTTCTGTCCTGCCCTACATTTATTCCATTCTCTTCCTTGACCTATCCTGCTGACAATATCACTTGCTTCTGATTATCCCTTACCCCAATTTGCTGTCGCTTCTATTATATTCCCTCTCCTATTCCCTTCCTCCTGTCTTCCTGAGGGGTAAAAGAGATTTCCATACCTAATTGAGGGTGTGTCATTCCCTCTCTTCCCTTTCATCTCCCCCCTCTTCTCCTTCATTGTAAAAGTTCTTTCTTGCCTCTTTTATGTGAGATGATTTGCTGCATTCTACCTCTCCCTTTCTCTTTCTCCTAGTACATTCCTGTCAATGGTAAATTGTATTACATAATCATATATATATATATATATATTATATATATATGTATATACACATATACAAATACACATGTAATATATACATATATACACACTCATATATAAATGTGTGCATTTATGTGTGTATATATATTCTCTCTAACTACCATAATACTGAAAAAGATCTCATGAGTTACAAATTTCATCTTTTCATGTAGGAATGTAAACAGTTCAACTTTAATGAACTCCTTATGGCTCCCCTTTCCTGTTTATCTTTTCATGTTTCTCTTGGTTCTTGTATTTGAAAGTGAAATTTTCTATTCATGTCAGGTCTTTTCAACAAAAATGCTTGGAAGTCTTCTATTTCATTGAAATTCCATTTTTTCCTCTGAAGTATTATGCTCAGTTTTGCTAGGTAGGCTATTCTTGGTTTTAATCCTACCTCCTTTGACCTCAGGAATATCATTTTCCAAGCTCTTTAATCCCTTAGTGTAAATGGTTCTGTGTTACCCTGATTTTATTTCCACAATACTTGAATTGTTGCTTTCTGGCTGCTTGTAATATTTTCTCCTTGACCTGGGAACTCTGGAACTTGGCTACAATATTCTTAGTAGTTTCCCTTTTGGGGTCTCTTTCAGGAGGTGATAGGTGTATTCTTTCCATTTCTATTTTACCCTCTGATTCTAGAATTTCAGGGTAGTTTTCCTTGATAATTTTTTGGAAGATGATATCTAGGCTTTTTTTTATCACAGTTTTCAGGTAGACTAATAATTTCTAAATTATCTCTACTGGATATATTTTCTAGGTCAGTAGTTTCTTCAATGAGATATTTCACATTGTCATCTGCTTTTTCATTCTTTTGGTTTTGATTTTTCATAAAGTTATTAGCTTCCATCTGCTCCATTCTCATTTTTAAAAAACTATCTTCTTCAGTGAGTTTTGGACCTCCTTTTCTATTTGGCCAATTCTACTTTTTAAGGCATTCTTCTCCTCCTTGACTTTTTGGACTGTTTTTTAAAGGTTTTATTTTCTTTGGAATTTTTTGGGTCTCCTTTAGAAAGCTATTGACTCATTTTTCATGATTTTATTGCATCACTCTCATTTCTCTTCCCAATTTTTCCTCTACTTCTCTTACTTTATTTTCAAAATCCTTTCTGAGCTTTTCCATAGCCTAAGACCATTTCTTATTTTCTTTTGGAGACTTTGGATGTAGGAGCCTTGACTTTGCTATATTACCCAAGTTGTATGTTTGGTCTTCCTCTGATTATATGCTTTGTTCTTCCTTACCAGAAAGGATGGAAGAAAACACCTTTTCACCAAGAAAATAATCTTCTATAGTCTTATTTTTCCCCTTTTGGGGCATTTGCCCAATCAATTACTTGACTTTTGAGTCCTTTGTCAAGTGAAAGGTATATTACCCCAGGCTTCAGAGGTTTTGAGCAGCTGTTCTCTGTGCTATCTCTAGAGACCTGTAAGTTCTCAGTTCCTCCAAGGTGGTACAGTCAAGGGAGAGGTGTTTACTGTTTTCCTGGTCTGTGTTCTGTTCTGTGAGCAACCACAAGCACTCTTTTCTGCCCTGGACCTGCAAATAGGATTCCCTCTCTCCTTCTCACCCAAGGACCACCACACTCAGGACTTTAACCCTGATCAGCCCCTACAGTCTGTAAGTCAAGAACTCCAGAAGCAGCAGTGGATGCCACTACCCTGAGGTTAGGGCTGGGGCCAGATCATACTCCCTTCTCACCCAGGTGAGAGAGCTTTCTCACTGACCTTTGAAGTTGTTTTTTGTGTTTGTGGGTTGAGAAATCTGGGAACCACAGCAGCTACCCATGATTTAGACCTTTGAAGTCTGCTACAGTGAGGGGAGGTCCATCCTGGGCTGTGTTCTGCTCTGAGTCTGGAGCAATAGATCCTTCCTGTTGAACTTCCAGGGTATCTTTGGCTAGAAATCTATTTCACTCATCATTTTGTGGTTTGTGCTGCCCTAGAAGTCATTTTTATAGGTATTTGAAGGGCTTTGGGGGCAGAGCTCAAGCAGGTCCATGCTTCTACTCTACCATCTTTTACTTTTCTTTTTATAAGATCATAGCATATATACTTTTTTCCTGTGCATAATTTTGTGTCTACATATTTCCTTATATTCTTCATACTTATTAATTATATTATTCATATCACCATTTAATCAGCTATTTTCTTTTATTAGGCATTCAGATGAGTTCTCATTTTTGTAATGCTAAATATTTGTGATATATACACATATATATATCTTTATTTTAAAAGAAGTATTTTCTTCTTTTTTGAAACATTTTGGATTATATTTCTACCGATGGAATTCTTAGGTCAGATATTTGACCAATTTCAATCATTTTTAAATTTTACCATCAGATTGCTTTGCAAAGAGTCTACATTTCTGCAATTCTACTAACAATATATAAATACACAGATATTTTTAAATAGATCTTTTTTAAAATTTTTATTATTGTTTCTAATTTTATAAGCAGTAGTTTATAACATAGTGATTGACATACCACAAAAATTAAAGTTGGAAGGGGTCTCAAAAGTCATTGAGTTATATCTGACCTGAAAGAAGATTACCACTTATCACATTCCTGACAAATGAAGAACCAGTCTTTGCTTTAGTACCTCCAACAATAGATATAATTGATAAATTAGATGTTAATAAATCTAAAGATAGCATAATAGACATGTTATTATTGTTGAATCCAGTTTTAATCATGAACTTGGACTGTGATATGAAAATGCTAACAGTGAACATGTCCAAAAAATCCAAAATAAAGGTCATTGTTAAATTTCAAGGTATTGTCCCATAACTCTCACCAGAAAGATAAGTTCTTCTGCATTACTGTTAGTGATGGAACTAATATTTTAACAGTCAAAATGTTATGAAGGTAGTCTCCTAGAGAAACTCATTTATTTATTTCTGTCTAAGTCTATTAGTCAGAAAATTTCTTTTTCTAATGCACTGCAAACCCTCTCCCTGTAATTTCCACCTATGTGTCCTAGTTCTTGTTCAGTTAGGAAACAAGGAAAATAAGTCTAATCCTTTTTCCATCTAACAATCCCAAATATCTCCGAAGACAGTAATCACTGTGAAGGGATATTATTCTGTTCTGAACATAGAATATATTTATATGAAACATCTATACAGACAATGTAGTCTAGAGGATGGGTGTTGGACTTAGACTCAGAAAGAGCTAAGTCTGAATCCTACCTGTGACATTTATTTGCTATGTGTCCCCTAGGAAGTCATTTAACTTCAATGAGCCTCAAACAACTGTGTAGTTCTTATTTACTAAATCAGATAGGTTGTTACCAGCTTTGGTGGGGAGGCACTTCCCACATTGGGAATATTTCACATTGATCAAATTGTACACCACACACACACACACACACACACACACACACACACACACACACACTTCCCCAGGAGACACGAATTCAGATATTTTTGTTTGTTGCTCTCAGTGCCCTTTGATCCCAGCCCTCAAAGCATAAGGGTCTTTCTATTCTGTTTGCATTTCTTATAGACCATTTATTTTTTCTTAGAAAGGAAGTTATCCTACATTACCTTGGCTTCAGTTTCAAGGACCTTATGACCTTACTAGGAACACTGGGAAGCTAAATATGTGGTTATCATACATGTAGATTAGTTGCCCTATTTTCCTTTTTTAATGCAACTTTTAACTTTTTTAGAATCAAAAAGCTCCCAATGGAAGTAACATTCTTAAAGCTCCTCCTTGAATCCTCATTTGAAGCAGAGTTTAAATAACCCCCAGGTGGAGAGCCAGAATTTAAACCCCCTTTTAGCCACTGGTGAAAGGAAATGAATTTTGCCACACTGAATGGAAATTTAGCACCTGAGTATATTTACCACTAACATTTTTATATCGCCTCTGAAGTTGTTATTGGAAGTATCCTTGATCACTTTATGACTTGGGCTCCAAGTGAATATACTACCATGTCAGCCAGAGTAAATATCTAGCACTTTGAGTTTTATCAAGGTACGTACATCCTCAAATAAAACATTTCTTTGTGTGGCTGCCCAGTGCTGTTTCCATCTGCAAAGTATGAACACAGGGATAGAGAGATACATGGTTATTATGATTCAGTGCTTGTATTGCTGAGCTTTAAAAAAAAAGACGCACACAAAAATAAACCACACAAGTAGGGAAAAAAAGGTTTTATACAGGAATGAGTTGCTTTTTTGTCCTTGTTTTAATAGTTCATATATATGTGTATATGTGTGTATATGTATATACATACATGTTTATGTATGCGTGTATATGTGTGTATGTGTGTATATACATGAAAATGGGGTTGGTAATCTTCAGATCAGGTTAATTAAGCATCAATATATCTTTTTTCAGGTGGAGAGAATGCATCCTATTCCAAATTAGTTAGGGCCCTCATCTAACAACTAACATCATTATAATTGATGACATTGATGACTGGTAGAGAGATAGATAGATAGACAGACAGACAGACAGATAGATAGATAGACAGACAGATAACTGACTGTTGGGTGGCATAGTGGATAGAGTGCTGGGCTTGGACATGGGGGAAACTCATGTTCATGAGTTCAAATCTGGACTCATACACTTACCAGATATATGACCCTAGAAAATTACTCAACCCTGTTTGTATCAGTTTTCTCATCTGAAAAAATAAGCTGGAGAAGGAAATGGCAAACCACTCCAGTAGTCTTGCCAAGAAGACCCCTAATGAGGTCCTGAAGAGTCAGAAATGACTAAAACAACTGAACAACAAAAAGGATGGCACTCCAAGGTCTGCAAAACATTTTATATATGTCATTTGACCCTCATGACAACCCCGTGAGGTAGATGCTATTATCATCCCCACTTTACAGATGATATAACTGAGACTTGGAGAGACTATTGCAAGGCAAGATACGAATTCAGGCTTTGCTGACTCCAAATATGGCCCTCTCTCTTCTACTTTACCATCTTGCTGATTGCTAGATATTTTCTCCTGAGAACCAAAATATGCCATCATAAACATTTTCTCCACCTTCCTTTCCTTTTCTTGGTTGTTCTCTAAGTTAATCTTAAAAGAGAAAATAGGCCTATCACAAAATGTGCTGCAGATCCTTCCCACATTTGCCTGCTTAGTCTATTAATAACAAGGTAACCTAGCTGGTGGCAGCTCCCTTCATTGATCCATAATTCATACGCCTGTCAAAGTGTTTCTGATTCAATGAGTTACATCGGCACCATTCTATCATTCCACATTTGCCCATGTGGTCAGTTTTGGCTAGAATAAAACCACAGCTACTTTCTTTACAGCACTAGGGAATTTTTTTAATGGTTCCTTGGCAGGCAAAATACCTGCAATGACTACAAAAGACTAGATCTTATTCAACTTGAGTCATATGGCATCATTCACTGCATGGCCACACCAATGACATGTATTCTATGACAATATAGCAGAATGCCTACCAGTTTAGCACAGTTTGGGGAGATATTCTTTGCTTGCAAATGGATGTGGGGGAGTGGTTCAATTTTTAAAGCAATTTTAAACCTTTCCATTTAAGTGAGCAGGCCCATCAATCAGAAAATCCTAAGACAAATGGGGGTTAAGGGCCCAGAGGGTGAGGAAGGCAAGACTTTTTTTTTTTATTAAAGCAAGAGAAATAATATCTGAGGCCTGAAGCTCAATTTGTGGAGAGCATGAACCGCATGGCTCCTGTTAAAGGCTGGCTGCTGCTGCGGTACTTCAAAAGATCATCTTTATTGCAGAACAATTGCATGACCCAGTTTCCTGGTCGGCAACATGCTTTTGTGGAAACTTCAGGAGCTGATGAAAAAGCTCAGCAAAGTTAGCATGTGTACTTTTATCCTCAACCATAAGGAGGGGAACATAGGAAATGGTTTCTAGTACCTTAGATTTAGTTCAGTGAGGTCAGCAAGCTCACAACTAAAGAATGAAACAAGACAGGAAAAAGACAAAAAAAAAAAACAAAACCGTGATAAAACTACTGTCTAACCTGGCCAACAAGCTTGCTATTAGATTTTCTAGAATGAATGGTCGATATCTATTAATATTTTGGCCTATCATAATACTTTGATATCGTAATAAAACTTTGCACTTAAATTCATGTTGATCATAAAGATTTACTGCCCCTATAGAGACGTTAAACCTCCCAGTCTTCAGTCACCTTGAACAACAAATATTCTTTGTATATAAGCATCTAAACAATATTTAATTCATAAATTCTGGCATGCATTATAAAAACTAGTATAAAGGGAAACAGAGTATATTCTAATGATATGGAAGAGAAAAGCATTTTTCCCCCATGAATGGGATATCAGTTAAAGTATCCTTTCTTCATGTTTTGAAATATTTGGTCTTCTAGGGAAGTAAGTGTGTGGTTAGCTTTGTTTAAAGTGCCTGGGCACTCTCTGTTAACCAGCAGAAAGGCTTTCCAAAGAATCACTGACTTTCAGAATTATTCATCCCTTCTCTCCTTTGCTCTCCCTTCCTCCCTTTCCTTCCCTCATTATCTGCTTCCTCCCCTCTTCTGTGTCTCTGTTATCATGTACTTCAGTCTCTCTACCTCTGTCTCTTTTTGTCCCTTGGTCTGCTTCTCTCTCAGTCTCTCCCCCTGCCTCATTTTTTTCTTTTTTTTCTTTTTTTTGCCTCTCTTCATATCCCTCTTTGTCTCTTTCTCTCCCTATCTTTGCCTCACTTTCTGTCTTTTGAAGTCACTTCAAATCAACTAAGCATGCATGGAGTTACTGCTGTAAACATGACACTATACAGAATAAGTAAATTACATCACTTCCTTGAGATATAATTGTCATTAAGGTGACACTGGGGGAAAAGGGCTGGGGAAACAGAATACAGCCAGTGCAAATTACTGTTATCTTCAGACATTACTCTACTAACTCACTGGCCTTGAGGCTTCTTTATTTTCTCCTTTATCACACTTTACAACCCAGCTTAAAACAGGGACTATTTTGCTTTTCAATTTGTATTAGTAATTATGCTCAAAGGGCTATAAAACCTTGCATATTTTTTGATATGAAGACTGTATCCCAAAGAGATTTAAAAAAAAAAAAAAGGAAAAGGACCTATGCCTACAAAAAATATTTATAGTAGTCCTTTTTGTGGTGGTAAAGTGAAAATTGCAGGGATGCCCATCAATTAGCAAACTGTAATATATAATTGTGAAGTAATATGGCTTTGCCATAAGAAATGATGAGCAAGAGAGGAGCCAAGATGGTGGAGTAGAAAGACTCACATATGCTAGCTCCAAATCCACAGCCCATAAATTTCCTGTAAAAAGTACTCCCAACAAAATCTGGAGCAGTGGAAGCTGCGTAGCAACTGAGTGGAGGAGATTTCCGTTCCAGAGAGCCCTGAAGAATCGACACCAGCAGTCCACTGCGCACAGGAGAGGAGCAGATCAGAGCAGGCTTCAGGGACAGAATCTCCGGCAGCCGCGAAGGTCCCTCCACCCACAAGCACACACGTCACTGAGAGAGACTTCTGGGCTGGCCAAGAGGGCAGTGGGGTGTCTCCATAACTCAGGCCCCCTTGGGAGGCAGCGGCAGAGGAGCAGTGGCCAGGAGCTCCCGGAGCAAACAGGACCTCAGATCCATTACTGAAGATCTCTGCATAAACCCCCTGAGGGAACTGAGCCTGGGAGGCGGCCCTGCCCCCACCTGAGAAGCTGAATTTAATCTTACCCTGAAGAGCAGCCCCACCCGCAGCTGAAAACCCTGGGGCTGGGGAGCGGCATTTGAATCTCAGACCTCAAGCACCAGCTGGGCAGATCTAGGTGGGGGTGGGGAGGAATCTCAGAAGCCAAGTAACTGGCTGGGAAAATGCCCAGAAAAGGGAAGAAAAATAAGACCATAGAAGGTTACTTTCTTGGTGAACAGATGTTTCCTCCTTTCCTTTCTGATGAGGAAGAACAATGCTTACCATCAGGGAAAGACATAGAAGTCAAGGCCTCTGTATCCCAAACATCTGAAATAGATATCCAATGGGCTCAGGCCATGGAAGTGCTCAAAAAGGATTTCGAAAATCAAGTTAGACAGGTGGAGGAAAAACTGGAAAGAGAAATGAGAGAGATGCAAGAAAAGCATGAAAATTGGGTCAATACCTTGGGAAAGGAGACGCAAAAAATGCTGAAGAAAATAACACCTTGAAAAATAGTCTCACTCAACTGGCAAAAGAGGTTCCAAAAGCCAATGAGGAGAAGAATGCTTTCAAAAGCAGAATTAGCCAAATGGAAAAAGAGGTTCAAAAACTCACTGAAGAAAATAGTTCTCTCAAAATTAGGATGGAACAGATGGAGTCTAATGACTTTATTAGAAACCAAGAAATCACAAAACAAAAACAAAAGAATGAAAACATGGAAGAGAACGTGAAATATCTCATTGGAAAAACAACTGACCTGGAAAATAGATCCAGGAGAGATAATTTAAAAATTATGGGACTACCTGAAAGCCATGATCAAAAAAAGAGCCTAGACATCATCTTTCATGAAACTCTCAAGGAAAACTGCCCTGATAGTCTAGAACCAGAGGGCAAAATAAGTATTCAAAGAATCCATCGATCACTGCCTGAAAAAGATCCAAAAAGAGAAACTCCTAGGAATATTGTGGCCAAATTCCAGAGTTCCCAGGTCAAGGAGAAAATATTGCAAGCAGCTAGAAAGAAACAATTCCAGTATTGTGGAAATGAAATCAGGATAACACAAGATCTAGCAGCTTCTACATTAAGGGATCGAAGGGCATGGAATAGGATATTCCAGAAGTCAAAGGAACTAGGATTAAAACCAAGAATCAGCTACTGAACAAAACTGAGTATAATACCTCAGGGGAAAATATGGTCTTTCAATGAAATAGAGGACTTTAAGCATTCTTGATGAAAAGACCAGAGCTGAAAAGAAAATTTGACTTTCAAACACAAGAATGAGAAGAAGCATGAAAAAGCAAACAGCAAACAGAAGTCAGAAGGGACTTACCAAAGTTGAGCTGTTTACATTCCTACATGGAAAGACAATATTTGTAACTCTTAAAACTTTTCAGTATCTGGGTAGTTGGTGGGATCACACACACACATGCACACACACACACACATATGCACACACAGAGACAGAGAGCACAGAGTGAATTGAATAGGATGGGATCATATTTTAAAAGAAATTAAGGTAGATGGTGAGAGAGAAATGTAGGGGGAAGAGAGAGGGTAAAATGGAATGGGGTAAATTATCTCTCATTCAAGAGGCAAGCAGGAGACTTTTTAGTGGAGGGAAAAAGAGGAGAGCTGAGAAAAAAACCATGAAGTTTACTCTCATCACATTCAACTAAAGGAAGGAATAAAATGCACACTCATTTTGGTATGAAAACCTATCTTACAATACAGGAAAGTGGAGGAGAAGGAGATAAGCAGGGTGCGGGGGATGATGGAAAGGAGGGCAATGGGATGAGGGAGCAATTTGAAGTCAACATTCGGGGAGGGACATGATCAAAAGACAGTATAGAAACAAGGAGGGGCAGAATAGGATGGAGGGAAATAGAGTTAGTCTTTCACAACATGACTATTATCGAAGTGATTTGCAAAACTACACAGATATGGCCTATATTGAATTGCCTGCCTTCCCAAAGGGAATGGGTGGGGAGGGAGGGATGGGGAGAATTTGGAACTCAAAGTTTTAGGAACAACTGTTGAGTACTGTTCTTGCTACTAGGAAATAAGAAACAGAGGCAATGGGGAATAGAAAATTATCTGGCCCTACAGGACAAAAGAGAAGATGGGGCCAAGAGAAGGGAGGGATGATAGAAGAGAGGGCAGTTTGGTGATGGGGGAAATTAGAATGCTCGATGTATTGGGGGGGACAAATGGGGAGAAATTTTGGAACCCAAAATTTTGTGAAAATGAATGTAAAAAGTTAAATAAATAAATTTATATTAAAAAAAAAAGAAATGATGAGCAGGATGCTTTAAAAAAAAAAAACAAAAATGTAGAAATGCTTATGAGAACTGATGCAAAGTGAAGTGAGCAGAACCAAACCAGGAGACCACCGTAACAATGATATTGTACAATGGTCAGTTGGGAATGACTTACTTATTCTCAAGAGTACAAAAATCGAAGACAATTTTAAAGGATTCATTGCTATCCACCTTTAGAGACTGAACTGATGAAGTCTGATTGCAGATTGAAGCATACTTTTTAAAATGTTATTTTACTTGTTTCTTTTCTGGTCTGTTTTCTTTCACAGTATGACTAATATGGAAATATGCTTTGTATGACTGCACCTGTATAATCTATATCAAAGTGTTTGCCTTCTCAATGATGGGTGATGGGAGAAAGGAAGGGAGAGAATCTGGAATTCAAAATTTTTTTAAAAAGAACAAATGTCAAAAAATTGTTTTTTCTTGTAATTGGAAAATTAAAATATTAAGAATTTTTTAAAGTTCTTCAAAAAAATTAAAATAACATGCATACACAACAAAGTAGCTAGGTCTTCTAGTGAGTTCCTCAGGAGTAATAAGAAAAGATGTCCTTGATAGACTTGATATTTTATATTTCCAAATGCTAATGACCTCTGCATCACTATTTATTAGTGATGTCATTTTTCAGTTACATCCAACTCTGTGACTCCATTTTGGATTTTCTTAGCTAAGATGCTAGAGTGGTTTGTCATTTCCTTCTCCCATCTATTTTACAGATGAGAAAACAGGCAAACAGGGGTAAGTGATTTACCCAGGACTATCCCGTTTGACCCCAACTTTAACATTAACATTATCCAGGATCAGCATGCATTCAGAGACTGGTAGATGAAATTTCATCTTATCCTTCTAAGCCCCAGGCTTCTACCCCGCTTTTCTGCTGACTACTTACCCTGTCTCGCTCCCCTGCATTCCAGTACCTCTTTATGTCTTGTCTTCCCTTATTAGAACATAACCTCATAAAGCAGAGTCTCTTGCTTGCTTGTATCAATATCCTAGGTGTTTAGCACCATGCCTTGTACATAATAAATGCTTTATCCATCTGCCTGACTTTTATTGATTTGTTAATTCTAATTAAGGGAAAATAATAGAATGACTGAGAGCATGCTGGGGTATGTGACTTAAGATTCATCCCTACAACATTTTAACAGCAAGCTTGAATCCAGTTCTCCCACCTGGTGAGGACATTTTCTTTGATAGAAGCCTATAAAAGAGGGTGGGTGGCTGAGGAGTCACAGATACAAAAGCTTCTGTGTAAAACTATTCTTTTGAGAGATGTGGAAAGTGAGCCTAAAATAAAACTCCTTGCCAACTTGTCTTGGATAAGCACAAGAGGAAAAACACTACCCCAAGACTTTGACTTTTCCTAGCTCTTTGCTTCTGATGCAGCCTCAGCTACCCATTGGCAGAATGTCTGAAAGACTCTTTTCCAATCCAAATAACTCTCCCATTGAAAACAGCCTGTCTTTGGGACCAGATGCTGGCATAAGTCTGGTGCTGGCATCTCTGCTATCCAGGGATTTTTCCTCATGAACTCTGCTTTATGGGGCATATCTTTCATAGTAAAGCACTTCAAAATAAAAAAAGCCCAAACAGGGAGGATAGCGTGAGGCTTGAACCAAGATATAAGACATTTAAAAGATAAAGGTTTTTTGTGGATGAACTGATCCCCACCTTCAGAGAGACAGAGGAGTTTTTCCAGGGAAGGTAACTATGCCAAGTGGGGAAAGGGAAAGCCCTGTCTTCAAAAGAAGGAAGATGAAATTATGCCTCTCTTACTTTAGCTAAATTGAGAGACATGCATAGCTTCCAGGAATAAGGAGAAGGTGGTGCTTCTGACTATTCCATACCAGCCAGATGACACCTAGAAAAATGTGATCATTTCTGGGAACCATGCTTTAGGAAGAACATTGAGAAGCTATAATGTCCAGAGGAAGGAAGGACCTTGAATTATGACTGAAGGAACTGAGGATACTTAGCCAAAATAAGGGAACACTGGAGGAACATAAGAGCTATCTTCCAATATTTGAAAGATGTTCATGATGAAGATTTGATTTATTTCATTTGGCTTCATAGGGCAAAACTCCATTAAGCCCCAAAAGAGGAAGGGGGAAGGTTGGAGAGAGGCCAATGTTGGCTTGGTTTCAAGAAAAACTTTCTAATAGTTAGAGTTGTCCAAAAGTGGAGTGGGTTATCTAAGGAGGCTGGGGTTCCCCCTCACTGGAATCATTCAAGCAAAGGGTGGATGACTCCTAATCTAGTATATTACAGAAAGGATTATGGTTCAGATAAAAGACATGCTAAATAGCCTCTGAGGTTCCTATAAATTCTATAATTCTACGATATTAAAATTTGGAGAAAAGGGGAATTCCAATGTGAAAGAAACAGAGTTCAGTAGATAGGTGTTTGAAGAAGTTGAGGCAAATAGCTACAAAGAAGCTGTTCTGTTAGCTTAAGGGAATTACTAAATGAAGAACACAGAGTAAATGGTACACATTGGATGGGATAGAGGTCTAGAGGCAAATGACAAGATGACCTTCCCTTTCCATTGTATTTTTGTGTGTGATATTCTGTCCGCCCCATTGAAACTGAGAGCTCTTTGAGTGTAAAGACTATATCTTTGCCATTCAGTACCAGGTGTGTCATTAGTCTTGATTAGACATTCTTTTTCCAAAAGTTTCCCAATGCTCCCAAACAAGTAGCTTTCAGTCAGGATTTTGCATAAGTCCCTCTGTATGGAAAGGAGTTAGTTATCTTGGCAGTTTATCCCTGTGCTAGATATGTTTGCACTTATACCTCACTCTGGGTAAGAGAGAAGAGAAAGAGGCTAAAAGTGGTATTATTGCTCTTTTGGTGAGCAAGGTGATAGATACAGAAAGACTCATCTTGCTGAGTTCAAATCCGGTCTCAGATACTTACTACCTATGTGACCCTGAGCAAGTTACTCTAACCCTGTTTGGCTTAGTTTCATCTGTTGGAGAAAGATGAGTTGGAGAAATGAGTTGGAGAAAGAAATGACAAACTGCTGCAGTATCTTTGCCAAGAAAACACCATCTGGGGCCATGAAGAGTCGAATGCAACTGAAATGACTGAACCACAGTATTACTGTTGGAAGCTATGTGATACCTACAATGTATAAGAAAGCCTGAGAGCTCCTCCTTGGGAGATGAGAGATTATCTAATTCTCCAAGGAGATGTTTTCCCTTGCAGTTGAAACCAGAAGAGGAGGAGGAAGACAGACCCATGGAAGTTTTGCATATACTGTTGAAGAACAGGCTAATGTAGAAAGGTTTTAGAAGAGAAGACACGAAAAATGGGGAGTCAGAAGCTACTTAGTACTGTTGACTTCAAGGATAGGAGTCCCACCTAAAGATCAGCATGATTCCAATTTTAACTCTAATTATTGATGTCAGGTTTAAAGATCATTTAACATCTCAAAAATTAAATAAATGTGTATGTATATAACCCAGGGGTGTGGAATCTTTAGGTCCTTGGGTGGGCCCTTTGAACTGAGACCAAGTTTTATAGAACAAATCCTTTTATTAAGAGGATTGATTCTGTAAGGTTTCGATTCAGTTAAAGGACCACACTTGAGGACCTAGAAGGCTACATGTGGCCTCCAGGCCACAGATCCTCCACCCCTGATATAGCCCTTTAGATCCTAAGTTCTTAAAGATCAAGGAACATACCAGGTGAATTCTCAGTAACTGTCCCAGTGACCCCTGACGAAACCAAACACTCAATGGGTGCTAAATAAATAACACTGATTTTTATTTATGATTTCTCTCCTAAAAACAATCCATCTCCCATTCAAATCCCTTATATCTTCATATTCCCACAGGATAGAACAATAACATGGAATTAAATAGACAAAATTCCACCAAGAAGTCAGATCACAAAGAAAAAAGCTAATCTCAAAACACCCAAGAACTCTGGTAATATAGGTTTTATTCACATTCCCTAATACCACTGTCACAAAAGGCTTTTTATGAATGTATTAATATCATGAGGTAAGAACATTATATGAACATGTACAATACACATAAGTAATCTTTTATTAATGATGCCCTGCTACATAATGTGCAATGTTTCATGTTTTTCAAAAAATAATAATGCCTAGCAATCATCACTGCCTCATTCTTTTCAGCTGAAGCAGTTCCGCATCAAGTATGTAAATCTTTTGATTCAATAAATCCTTTTGAGTGCCAAATATGTGCATTGTATTGGGTGAGGCAATGAGGAGATTAATGGGAGGCACTGGAAAGAGCACTGGCGTCAGTGAAGCAAATTTCAAATACCAGCTTCAACATGTGATGCCTTTGGGGCTTTGGATAAGAAACTTCACCTCTCTGGACCTCAGTCGCCTCATAAAATGAGAGGATTAGAGCAGATGACAGCTAAGGTCCCTTCCATATTCAGATCCTAAATGATCTTCTGATTACAGAAATGATTAGGACATCCCCTGCCCTCAAGGAACTTAACATTTACAAGGAGAGGTAAGACATTACTGCTAATGGCAGGATAATATAATTATTATATACCATTATATAAATAAATTAAATGTGTTATATACTATATAACATAGATAATATAATTATATTATTATATTTCATATTATACATATCATATAAAATATAATAAAGTATTAATGATTCAGAGCAGAATGGGATCTTTTATAAGAGAAGTGAACAAAGTGACAGTAGGTCATTTCAAAAGAGAATGAAATCTCTTCTGATTGCAATAATCAGGGTTAAGTTTCAAGCTTTAGAATGGTTTAGATTTGGGTCGAGAAGAATGGGTAAAGTTTTTACCAAAAGAAAAGTGGAAGCAAAAGCACTCCAAGCAGAAAAACACCATAAGTAAAATATAGTGAGCATATCTGGGAAAAGGCAAGGAGCTTTCACTTGATAAATTCATGAAGTATTTCTAGAATAACAAGATAGAAGGTTGACTGCAATATAGACTGTGGTGGGATTTTTTGTTAGACCATGGAAGATATTTTTTTAATATTACTAGAGCAGTATATTTATACTTAATAAAAGTAATCTGGACATCCATGTATGGGATGGATTGAAGAAGAGAGAGAATGGACATAGGGAAGTTGTCCTATTATAATAGTGAAGGTGAGAGACAATAAAGACCTGGTTTAGTGTGGTAGCAGTGGGAATGAAAAGAGGAAGAAGATTCAAGAAATGGGACCAGTAAGACTCAGAGGTTGGGTAGCTACTAAGAAGCAAAGGACTGGGACAATTCAAAGATAAAGGAGGCTTTATGTTTGTAATGGACAGCTAGGTGGCACAATAGATGGAGTGCTGGTCATGGAGTCAAGAAGAACCAAGTTCAAATCTGGCCTCAGACAGTTATTAGATGTGTGACCCTGGGTAAGTCACTTAACCCTGTTTTTCTCAGTTTCCTCATCTGTAAAATGAGCCGAAGAAGGAAAAGGCAAACCAGTCCAGTATCTCTGCCATGGAAGCCCCAAAAGGAATCGTGAAGAGTGGGACACAGCTGAAATGACTAAACAAAAAGTGAGAGGAATGATCATGCTTCTGACAGAAACATCAAGTCATGAGGAAAAGTAGGCTTGTGGGAAGGGAAATGGTGCTTGGTTTGGGTGGATTGAATAAAGAGCACAGGAAGGGTAACAGAGTAGAGATGGTTAGAAAAGTGAGACCAGAACTTGGAAGAAAAATTGGGCCCGGAAGAAATAATCTGAAGGAAAAATGTCACTATTGAGTATTCTTGGGTACCAGCAAAATACGCTACATACGTGATAATGTGATCTTATTGCTAATTTGTCATCCATACAGGGTATTTCCACCCAGGAATTTCCACTATTTGCTGCACTTTTCAGTTGTAAGAAGTAGGGCTGAAGAACCATGTCAGGATTGCCAGCTACAGCACATAGCAAGGAAACAACTAGAAATGGCACCTGTGCCACTTGAAAAATGGTGTAAGAAAGCCCAAACACTCCCTTTATTGTTTGACAAAGTTGGGGTGACTTCCCAGTTGGAGAGACTACCATAGTTGGATAGACTATCCAGCAAGGGAGAATTTTTCATTCTGTTTCTCTAATATAACAATATTCTTATTACTGTATCTTTTGTCAGTGTGCATAATATATGCCTCCTCCAGCTTTCCAGCAAAGAACACACAGTTCTCATTTTCTATATAAGTAGGAATCTTATTCTCTTGGGGACAACTTCTTTCAATCCTTGCAAATCTTTAGGGAATTATATGGCATGAGAAACTGACCCTTAGAGATTAAAAATAATGCATGGCTATTTCATGTTTGAGCAAAGGTTTGAATTGTGAGGTGACACAAAGAAAGGAGTTAGTACAGAGCTTCTTATATACTCCTTTGTCATTTTTCTTGTTTCTCCTAAGACACATTTTGCACATATGAATGCAAATGTGCTTGAGGATATGTGACTATACATACCTCTGGGTGAAATGCATGCAGTGCTCTACCTGTTTCTATTTCAAAACCCACAGAGTTCCCACCTAGGGATCAAAGTCTCTAGACTTTCAAAGCAATCCCCTCTAACAACATAAGAGAAAAGGTGAGTGTGTGCTGGCAAATGCCAAGCACCATGTAGTTGACTAAATATATGTAGTATAAGAATAGTGAATATCTCTCAATAATAAATGAGTTAAAATAAAAGAATAGGAAAATACTTCCTACATGGATATGTACAGGTACTGCTATTATCAATAAATGAAAAATGAGGAAATGTATTTTATATATAATATATGATACATGTTTTATATTTAAATGAATTCAATAACTACTTATACATTAATAGATTGTGTGTGTATGTGTATGTGTGTATGTATATGTGTGTGTGTGTAATAGGGAGGCTTGAGAGAAGGAAAACGGAATGGAAAAGGAAAGGGGAAGAAAGGGAAGAGAAAGACAGAAGGGGAGCTAGAAAGGGAAAGGAAGTAGAAGAGGAAATAAAATGGGTAAGGGAACAGAAGTTTTTCTCTTACGTGAGAAAAAATTCCTCTATCAAAGCAGATTGATACCTTTTCAGAAACTGAGAGTCTTAGAGGATTGCTTAAGGCACCAAAATGTCAAGTGGCTTACTGAGGGTCACACACAATGCATGTCGAAAGTAAGCCTTGTCTCTAGTTCTTTCTGCCCCTCCATCCACTATGCAACACTGTCAATCTTCTCCCTCTCACTTTCCCTTCCCTCCTGTCACTTTCTGTAAATATACATATATATGGATATCTATGTATATACACAAAAATACATATGTATGTAGGTATATTTAGGTATATGTGTGCATGTGTATATATGTACCTGCATGTATGTGAATATACATTGATATATGTGCACATATAACTTTATAATGTGTGTGTGTGTGTGTGTGTGTGTGTGTGTGTAAAACACACAGAGAGAACAGAATGGAAAGGAAAGGAAGAAGAAAATGAAAAGGAAGAAGGAAAGATATTTGTACATACAAAATATTTTATAAACATAAATATAGAAAAATTCAAGGAATGTGATGTTAGAGTAACTATCCACAAGGCATCCCAAATTATAAAGTGCTTGAATGCTTCTTGCTCTTTTTCTTAAATCTCAAAATATATTAAAAATGTCTATCTATAAAGAAACATATTTTGTTTTCTTTACTGATCCTATAGGTGTGCATTTTGTTTTCTAGGAGTCTGGACACCTTTAGGAAGGTTACCACCCAGTTTTTCTTCACTCCGTCTTCCCTTTTGAAATCTAGCCCCGCACTTCCACTTGGATGTCTGTTGTTTCCAGTACATTTCCTTCATTCAAATAAATGATGTACTCTATACTAACATGTTAGCAGTGGCACTGCCCTTCCCTATAAAAAACATAATTTTAGCAAAAAGTACAAAAAGAGGAATGCCCACTATCAGAACGAGTTTGTGCTTTTGGTTTTGAGTGATTGTTACATAGAGGTTAAGTACATGGGTGGCAAGGGGAGGGGATTTATGCATTTGCATTTAGTTTTGGTCCAAGACTATGTTTTCATAAATATAGGGAATTGCCACCATGGGAATTCATTTCACTAATACAAATCAGAAGTTCCTATAAATTATTATCCTTGGAGAGTTGCCGGAGAGATTCTGAGAGACGAAATGATTTGACCTGGATTCCAATCTTGCTCCTAGCACACACTAGTTTTGTGATCCCGAGCAAGTCACTGAAACTCTCCATGTCCCTGGCAACTCTCCAAGATTATTAGTGGCAATACATTTGTTGACATACTTTATTTTTTCTCCATGAGAAAAGGGAATCTTTCTAAACCAATGAAAACACAGAACCATCCCCCACAAAACAGATGTATGGGATACATCCTTTAGAGACATAGTCACCGGCTGATTAGAAAACTTCTGATCATCCTATGTTCTGAAATATTTGACTAAATTTATTATGGGCATTCCTCCTCACCCTCACAACATTAAGTCATAGATAAGACTGCAATGAAGCTTACCTATGCAGTTTTTATTGAAAATATTCTTTTCATGTGGAATTTGTGGGAAGATGGATAATATGAAACTCAGTCATTTATATGGAGTGATGAATCAATTAATCAAGTGCCAGACATAGCCTTCACCCTCAAAGAGATCACCAATTTGGGGATATCTCCACATATATGTACATAAGAAATGAATGAATAAATCATAAGGTAATGGCAAACAAGTCCCTTATCCGAAGTCAGAGGAAGCAGATTAGGTTACTGTGGGGCAGGGAGTGTTTGATTGTGGACTGAGAATTGAGTAGATCCTCAAATTAATAGGGTTTCCATAGGCAGAAAAGTTTGGGGAGGGTATATTCCTGCTAAAAAGAACACTATGATCAAATGTGTAGATGCAGGAAAAAAAGCGCACTAGTGGATGGTGGTTTTAGCTACTTAGCTTAGACAGTAGAAACATGTTGGAAATAGAAGGTTGTCTAGGGCCAAATGATGGAAGTTCATGAATTCAGACTAGGGAAGGACCATAACTTGTGAGCAGCAAATATGGAATCAAGATAATTTCTGACAAAGGGAAGGGTTGTGATACAATGAAAGTAGAGGCTTAAGGAATCTAATCTGTGAGAGTCTGTATGAAATGAATTAGAAAAGAAAGATGTTGTAGGGAGATAAAATTAGTTAGGACTCCGTAGCATTAATACTAGCATGAGGTTATGAGCTAGGCTGATAGTAAAAGAATAAAAAGGAAATGATGAATGAAAGAGACCTGACAGAAGACGCAACAGGTGATTGACTGTGAGAAATAGAAGAGCAAAATGAGTGAAAAATGACTCAAAGGCTGAGAGGTAGTGACAAGGAAAATGTTTATGGAAATAATGGAATTCAAGATAGAAGGCCAGTTTAAGAAGAAAAACAATTAGCACAGTCATGGAAAGGACTAACTTGATATGTCCAATATGTAGAAAATGTGAATCAGAAGCTCAGAGGTCAGGATATTGAAAACTATAAACTTTCTATGGATGGTCTAGGCTCTGGAAAATTTCATTAAATTAAAAATATAATCTCCAAATATAAATTTTGAAATAATCTACAAATCGGTGATAGTTATTGAAAGGTCCCTAATATTTTTCAAAGGTAACATAGGTGACATGGAAGGAATAAACATTTCTTTGGAAATGTTAAAAATTAATCCTTTCCTAGCTCGCTTCATTGCAGAAAAAATCACCCCTTATCTACCTTCCTAAATTCTACAATCTATAGTCAGACTGGTCTATTCTCTCCCTACTGAAACATGCCCTGCTTTCTCAAGCATTCAGGCTCAATCCTTCCTCTTGTGGTCTTATTTTTTAATTCTAGTCATTTTTTAGTTACGTCCAACTCTTTGTGACCCCATTAGGGATTTTATCGGCAAAGACAGTCTTTCAGTGGTTTACTATTTCCTTCTCCAGCTCATTTGACAGCTGAGGAACCGAAGCAAATAGGGTTAAACGACTTGAGGAGGGTCACACAGCTAGTAAGTATCTGAGGCCGGATTTGAACTAACAATGAGTCTTCCGGACTTCGGATCCAGAACTCTATCCACTGTACTAACTAGCTGCCCTAAAAATACAAATCCATACAACAGTAAGACAATGGCAATTGGTCATTTTTCAGTTGTGTCCAACTCTTTGTGACCCCATTTGGGGTTTTCTTGTCAGAGATATTGAAATGGTTTGCCATTTCTTTCTTCAGATAATTTTACAGATGAGGAACTGGTGCAAACAGGGTTGAATGATTTGCCCAGGGTCACAAAGCTAGCAAGTGTCTGAGGCTGGATTTGATTTCAGGTCTTCCTGAAGTGAAGTCTGGCACTGTATTCACCATACCACCTAGCTTAACTTGAAGGACAACTTAAAGACCACCTGCTCTACTAGATTGTCCAAGTGGATGTCAAACTTGGACCTCAATCAGAATTTTTTTTTCCACCTCTCTAATGGACGTATAGTATCGTTTGTTAAAGTCCTTTCTGCATCATAGCACTCAAAGTTTCTATATCTTATCTAATCATTTTTTCTGATGCCTTACACAGCTCTTAACACATAGTAGGTATTGATAAATATGTGCTAAATAAATGAATGAATGATTATGCAACTTAATGCAAATGAAGATAAATCTGACAATAAGTGAACTTGAGAAATATTTTTAAAAATATAAATTGCCAAGATTAATAGAAGAGAAAATAAAATACTTAAATATACTTACCTTAAAAAAAGAAATGGAACAAACCATAAATGAGTTTCCTAAGAAAAATTCCCCAAGACCAGATGTATTTGCAAATGAATTCTACTATTTAAAAGAACAATAATTCTAATACTATATAAACTATTTGGAGAAAAACAGGCAAAGGAGTCCAACAAAATGCCTTTGATGAAACAAATATAGTTCTGATACCTAAACCAAGGGGAAGAAAAATAGAGAAAAAAACTCCAAACTAATTTTCCTAATGAATATTGAAGCAAAAATTTTAAATAAAATACTAGCAAGGAGATTGCTGGAGTATATCACAAAAATCATCCACTATGATCAGGTGGGAATTTTACCAGGAAAGCAGGGCTGGTTCAATGTTAGGAAAATTATCAGTGTAATTGACCACATCAATAACAAAGCTAACAAAAATCAAAATCTCAATAGATGCAGAATAAACTTCGGACAAAATACAATAATCTTTCCTATTAAAATCACTGGAAAGCATAGAAATAAATGAAACTTTCCTTAAAACAATAAATAATAGCTAATTAAAACCAAGAACAAGAATTATCTGTAATAGGGATAAACTTGAAGCCTTCTCAGTAAGACGGGGGTGAAACAAGGATGTCCACTGTCACCTCTATCATTCATATGTTAGCTATGGCTATAAGACAAAACTGAAAGACTAGAATAGGCAAAATTATCATTCTTTGTGGATAATATGATGGCATGTTTAAGGAATACCAGAGAAAAAAACTAAAAAACTTTGAATTTGCAAATGTTTGACTCTACAGGTGAGCTTGGATTCAATCCCTGGTAAAATTCTAGATTACATTACTAAAGAGATAGTGATCACCTAGAAAAAAAGTAAACTATAATGTAAGACAATCAGCATAGTTTCAGGTATAAGTTATACCAAACCTCAATTCCTTTTTTGATAGGGATATTAAACTATTAGATCAGAAGTCCATAGATATTATTCAACTAGACTTTACAAGAGCATTTGGTGAAGTCTTTCATATGATTATTTTAAACAGACTTTATTCTTTTTTCACCTCGACTTCCATCAATATCCTCCCCATTTTATTTGCATAATTTCAAATAGTTTTCCACAGAAGTTATAGCAATTCCAAGTAAGTTTCACCCCTAATTGATGAGTGTTCCTGTCTTTCTACAACTCCCTCAACATACATTATTCCCATCTTTTGTCTTCTTTGCCAATTTGATAGGGACATTTTTCTTATAAGTGATTTGCAGCATTCTTTTATACGATTGCTAACAGTTGGTAATTCTATTTTTGAAAACTGCTTGTTCATATCCTTTGACCACTTCTCTATAGAGTAATGGTTTTTAATCTTATATGATTTTGTTAGTGTGTCTCAGATACCAAATGTTTGAGAGTTTATGTGAAGATTCTGCCACACTCATTGATGACTTCTCTTCATTTTTTATGTGGATTAACTTTATATAAAAGATTTTATATTTCATGTGTCAAAAGTATCTATTTTATCTTTTTTTAAATTGCCTCTACTGTTTACTTGGCTAAGAATTAAGCTCCTACTCAAAGCCGAAAAAAGATTTGTGATCTATTTTTCCTCCATTTTTTAATGTTTAAGTTGCATATTTATTTTGATTTTATTGTAGAAGGAAGGAAAGAAGGGAAGGAAGGCAAGAAGGAATTATTTAGCACTTATTAGGTGTCAGGCACTCTTAAGCACTTTACCAAGATCTCATTTGATCATAATAACAACTTATTATTATCCCCATTTTCCAGCTGAGAAAATGGAAGGAAACATTAATTAAATGACTTGCTTAGGGTCACACAGTTAGTAAGGATTTAAGGCTAAATTTGAACTCATTTATTCCTGACTTCAGAGCCAAAGCTCTAACTATATAACTGAAATATGGCATGAGAGATTGGTCTAAGCCTAATTTCTTCCAAACAGCTTTCCAGTTTCTCCAGTATTTCTTACCGGATAGGGAATTTTTTTAAATTAATTTATGTCTTCAGATTTATCAAATACTGGGTTATTTCATTTTCTTATTTCTTATTCTCCCTTGTCTAACTTGTCCCATTTATTAACTCTTCTACTTCTAATCAGTACCAAATGATTTGGATGATTTTTTTTATTATAGCTTGAGATGTGGAAGTACTATTTCTCAGTTATTTCTGCCTTTTAAAAATTATTTTCCTTAATATTCTCCTCCTTTTCCCTCCAAATGAATTTTGTTATTATTTTACCCAACTTTGTAAAGTTTCTCCTTGTAATTTGATAGGAGTAGCATTAAATCTATAAAGCAACTTTTATAGTAGTGTCATTTTTATTAGAGTGACACAGTCTAACCACAAGCCTTAAATATTTCTCTATTTATGTTTTTCATTATTTCTTTAAAGATAATTTTACAGTTGTTTCTATAAAAGTATAAATTGTGTTTCAGTAAATTGATCCCCCAATATTTTTGTACTTTGTATTCATTTTTTTCTTTTTAAATAAATTCTTTTTCAACTAAAATCTATTGTAGCTCCTTCTCATTTCCATAACCTCTCCTCATAGAAAAATAAAAAATAGAAATTAACCTTCATAACAAATAAATACATAGTAACAAAAATTTCTACATTGCCAATTTCCAGTGTAATAGCCAAGTACCATAGCAAACCCAAGATGGCCTGCTAGCACAGTTCTTTTGATCTGCTTTGCTAAAGGAAAGACAACTTTTAAATGGGTCAACAATCTTCTTTTAATTACACATAAGTAGAAAATACAAGCAGAGACATTAGCACAAAGATTCTGCAGACAGGGCCCCTACTGTCTGATCAAAGTAACACAACCACCTTCGTACACCACAGAATGAGAGAGCACAAACCTCTGCACGGGGGTCGGGAGCTAGGGGTCTCTTAACAAAGGGCTACTCAGAGTCCAGTCCATGGAATCAAAAGATCCTTCTCATAAATGAAACCCCCAAAGAATATATAGGATTGGCTGAGTGTCATGGAGCTTGAAAATCCTAGTACCCCAGCACTTAATAGGAATCTCCCTGTAGCCTAGAGACTAAGTAGTTCTGGGCCAGGGCTCTATGTGCCTATAAATGCCAGGGGAAGGTCTTCAAATTCCATTAACATTACAGAGGTGAAATGCTAGAGTTATGTTGATTTGTATTTCTTTTATTATTAGTGATTTGGAGCATTCTTCCATATGACTGTGATTATTTTGCAGTTCTTCTGAGAATTCTTCTTGCATTTGTTCATATCTTTTGAACACTTAATCTATTGATGAACGATTATTAGTCATATATATTTACTAATTATTTATTTTGGATACCAAACATTTCTCAGAGAAACTTGATATAAAGATATTTTTCTCATGCATCTTCTTTCCTTCTTACCCTAGGTGCATTAATTTTGTCTGTTAAGAAGCTTTTCAGCTTCAAGTAATCAAAGCTACCTATTTTTATCTTTTGTAATTGCCTCAATCTCTTGTTTGGTTAAGATGACATCTCCTACCCATAGCTGTGAGAGGTATGTGTTCTATATTTTTAATACTATGATCTTTAATATTAAGGTCATGTATCAGTTTAGAAGATATTGTAGAATATGGTATAAGTGGTTAGTCTAAATACAATTTCTACCAGACAATTTTCCAGTTTTCCCAGCAATTTTTATCAAATAAAGAGTTTTTTCCTAGGTATTTTCTGTTTTCCATTTTTATCAAATAATAGGGCTGTTGAATTCTCTTGTTTCTGATTCTCCCTTGTCTAGTCATTCCATTGACCTATCTTTCTATTTTTTAACCAAGGCATGATAGTTTCGATGACCAATCCTATAGAATAGTTTGAGGTAAGGAAATGCTAGTCTCCCTTTGTTTCTTCCTCTTTTCATCATTCTCCCTTGATATTCTAGATGATTTATTTTCTAAATGAATTTTGTTGTTAGATTAGCAAGTTATACAAAGTATGCCTCTGGAAGTTTTTTGATTTAGCATTAAACATGTAAACTTACTTTGTTAATACTGTCATTTTTTTTTAATATTGGCACATCCCAGCTATGAGCAATGAATATTCCTCCAGCTATTTAACTTGCTCTTTATTTCTTTAAAACTCACTTTGTAATTGAATCTATATCTCTTTTGTCTGCTTTGGCAGGTTGATCTCCAGATATTTTATGCACTAAGATTCACTCTTCTATCATTGACTCTAAGATTTTGTTTCCTTTGCTTAGGAATTAGAACCATATATGTCTTTAAAAACAGTTTATTGGAGCGCTTTCAATCTATATTTTGGGAGAAAAGCTGTGTATGCAATATTGGTGATGTTCTCTTTAAAGTTTGATAAAAATTTTCCAGCAAATGCATAGGACCATGAGTTTTTATTTTCTTTTGAAGTTCTTATGAATTAATTCTATTTGCTTTTCTGAGACTGGGTTATTTAATATCTCTATGTGGTATTCTGTTAGTTTTAATATCTTAGATTTTTTAAGGTAATCCTTTTTCTTTTGTACTTTCAGTTTTGTTGACATATAACAAACTACACAGTGTATTCTGATCACTCTTTTTGATTTCTCTTGGGTTTGTTGTTATTTCACCTTGTTCATTTTTTTTAATATGGTGGATTTTATTCATTGCTCTCATCTCTTTAATCAGTCAGTAGTTTATCTATCCCTTTGTCCTATAGCCCATCTTCTTGCTAAGAGACTGCATGAGTTATCTTTCCCCTTTTTTGTTTAATCATGGACTTGATTAAAGTGCATCAAATATTCTCTGTCCTCTATTTCTCCTTTTCCATTCATTGTATGTGTTTTTCCATTCTGCAATTCATCTTAAAAAATACACTTAATCACCTAAGAAGGAAGGTTGCTGGGTTTAGTCTATGGTTTTATTCAGGCTTGTTCCTCCACTAGCACTTCTCTACTTTCTTTAAATCTCATTTTCATTTTTATCTCCTTGTGAACTTTAAGAAATAAATCCCTTATTGGTTCTTCTAGAATGATTTCTTTTTAGCTCAAAAGATTTTTTGTTATTTTTTTTTAATATTCACTACAGATATCATAATTTACTTCATTATTTATTCTTTCCTTGGTAGTTGTATTTATCTCCTGTGCTTTTGTTGTTTATGATGTTTCCAAGTCAATCTATTCATCCCTTTTGTTTTGGAGGAATGCTTCAAATGTCTCTTTTATTATATATTTATGTTATTTCATTGGAGATTAGGCTCAGGATTGAAAAGTATGTCATTTTTGGGTGGATCCAGAATTAAAATGTCCCTTCCTTCATATTTGAATGCTTGCAGAACTTATTTATATTACTATGACTATTATATTAAACCACTCGGCCATCTTGGAGTTTTACATGTAAATTGTTTGCTTTTCTTCCTGGAAGCAATCTGTAAATTATTTTAATGTGTATTTTGTTTGTTAAATTCTGAAGCTCTGGGAAAATTTGTCATATCAATTATTGAATTAAGATGTTAGAGGTTTTTGACTTATTTTCCTCTAAGAGTTCTACGATGCCTTTTGTTTACATAGAGAGCATGTGTTCTTTTAACAATATTGCTTTAACTTTTCTTTTTTCAGATAATCCTTCATTTCTACTGTGTCTTCCCAGACTACTCTCTTTTACTTCTTTGGAAAGACTTGAGATGCTATATTCAATATTTTCTATTCTGATTGCATTTGCTGTGCATGCCAGAAATTCTTCAACTTCTTCCTTTCTGTATTCTATTAAAGATTCATCTTTCTCTCCTGAAACATGGTGGTGAAACATGATGAAACAACCTGACGATGTTTATACTGATCTCTACAGTTTCATATTGTCTTGGCAGTCCACAAGCTTCCATGTTTCATCAAGGATTGGTACAATTTCCTTTTCTTGATTTTTTTTAAAAGAGGTTTATAATCCTTTGGATTTGCTGGGTTTTGTCTTCTCTTTTAGTATTAGTGTCTGGTTTTAGGGGTTTTTTGTTTTTGTTTTTGCTTATTTTTTTTATTTTGAAGTGAATTTTCTTCCTCTTGAAATCTTTCTTGCTCTTAGCCTTTTTTCTTGCTTTCTGCTGTGGCTCACGTGATGACTCCTCATGCTTTGATGGTGGATTTTCTCCCCAGGAAGAGACCACAAAGATGACACATTTTTTCCACTTTGAAAAACAGATTTTTCCCTGGCCCAGGTTCCTTCCCCAAGCACAAGGACCTTCTGATAGTAAAGGACTGAACTCATATGGATTCCAGTCCTTTTACCTTCAGGCTAAGTGCAGTCATGATGGTGAATCCGTTTTGTTGGCTTCCTCTGTTCTTTAATTTAATGGTATAAAACTCAGATGGAAACAAATCCCTGAGGGCAAACTATTGACATAGAAAACCACAAATAAATACTATCTGTCTTATATTGTATGTGTATGTATGTATGTATATATATATATATATATACAAACACCCACAAATATATGTGTGTGAGTATATATACAGATGCATACATATATAAACATATACACACATGTGTGAGTGGGTATATATATACATATATACACATACATATATGTGTATATGCATATATATGTATACATATATATACCATTTTCCAGGTAAATTTTAATCTAGTTTAGGCCACTCTTGGGAGTTTTGTGGACCACATGTAGCCATTGGGTAAAAAGTTTAACCCTCCAGATTTGTTCAAATTAATATCTATTGCTTTTTGCAGGCATAGGAGAAGATATTGAAGGTAAAATTTCTTTCTCTTGCTTTACCCTAGAATGAAGGCTACTATAGACAGAGAAGCACACTACCTCTACCATACTTTACCCTTTATTGCACATACGAAGACAGTGTTCATGACAGCTATTTGCTTCAATAAGAGACTGTCAACAGCAGGAGAAATCCATAAGTGGTTCCCAAAACACCAGCCTGTGGTTCAGTTTACAAACCTTGAAAGCACATGAAGGCTGGAAGGGAATAATTCATAAATGAACATGTTCTAAATTAGTGTTGTCCACTGTTAATTCATAAGGCTATTACATTGTTGGACTATTTGCTTTCTTTGAGGATTCCGTTATAATTGCTCTACCTCTTATTCATAATTACTCGTTTAGGTTTTGCTTTATTTCATTTTATTTAGAATTAGAGAAATGTCTAAATTTCTAAAGAAAAGAGCCATCTTTTTGGTTACCTGACCTGGAATTTCATATCTATTATGTTGTTCTTTTGGGCAAAAATTGCAGCATGTGAGTAATTATCACAGTGAGGAAGATCTGGAATTGGTTAAGTATCTAAAACCAAAAATAGTCATTAATGGATTGATGTCTATCTTGAAGATTTCTAGTGACATGCCACAAAACTTTGTTCTTGACCCTCAGCTATTTATCATTTTTTTCAAGTGATTTGGATAAAGGCATAGATGGTAAGATTATTATACTTTCATATGAGCTTAACATGATGAATCAGGGAATCCAGATGCAAAAGAATCTCAACAGGCTAGAACAGCAAAGTTTGATAGTCAAACTCTTATACCTGGGTTCAAAATTTAACTTTATCAGAAGATGCAGAAGCCATGACTGAACTACAGGTCATCTGAAAACTATGGTTTTTATCTTACTGAATGCTCAGTATGAGTCAAGATGTGGTTGCCACAAGAAACTAATGGAAACTAAAACTGCATTAAGAGAGGAAGAGTGCCCAGCCCTAGAGAGGTAATAGTTCTGCTTTACTTAGCTCTAGTCGCACCTCACCTGGGGCATTGCATCCACACCATATAGGAATCGGTTGAATGAACTAAGGAGGATTTAGTCTCAGAAAAGAGACTCAGGGGAGGGTGGGTGAATAACATCTGTCTTCATTTATGTATGAAAAGCTATCATGTGAAAGACTAATCAAACTTCTCATGCTTTGACCCCCTAAGGGCAAAACTAAGAGCCATAAATAGAAGCTGCAGAACAGAGTTAGGACTCAAAGGAAACAGAAATCTTTTCATCTTACCCCCTTCCTTTTACAGATGAGGAAACTGAAACTTTTGAGAGGTGAAATGACTTGCTTACAGTATTGTACAGCTATTAATGGAAAAGTATAATATTCAATTTCACATATTTAATTCCATTGTTTCTACTACACTACACTGCCTCCACCTTTTTTTCCTAGTCTATTCTGTCTCCACTGTTTGCTAGCTCAAATCATGGATTCTAGGGATGAGAAGGTTGGAAGTGGGAATAGCCTTACAAAACAAAATTGTCAGTGATCTGTATGAATACTTTGCAGATTCATTGCCAACACAGATGACAATGTCTGCAGTTCTACCATGAATATTGATTCCTTTAGGTTCCTCTTTCTTGGCCCTTCATAGCTTTAGAACTGGAAGGAAACAGAGGTCATGAAAACCACCTTCTTCATTTTACAAGTGAAAAAGCTGAGGCTATTTGCCATCACACAAGTAGCAAGTGGCAGATTTGAAGCCAGGTTCTTTAGAGCCCAATCCAGCACTCAGTTCTTTTGTCTGTAAAATGATGGTAACAATACTTGACATGACTACATAACAGGGCTACTATAAGGATCAAATGAGATATAATACATGAACATGCTTTGGAAACTGAAATGTTATACCAATGTAAATTACGATTATTACTACTGCTATATTAGATATCTCCCAATGAATCTGGAAAATAATCTAGCCTAATCATATGCAAACAGAAATATGAGATCTTGCTCTATTGGCATCTCTTTAGCTGATGGCATGTTGAAAATATTCATATAACAAATAAATCCCAGAAGGATATCCCAAGGTCAGGTTTTTCTTTCATTAGAATATATAAAAATGGAATTATTTCAAGAAAGTCACAACATTTGTGGGAAAGCAGAAATATAGTATTCTACCCTTAACACTAAAGGTATTCAGGTTTAGCATCAACTGCTAGAGACATAACAAAATCCATCATGTTTCCTAAGGTTATTTTTGTTTTTGAACAAATACAATAAGCAATGGGGTGGACTTCAAAACACGGTTTGAATTTCTATTGAGTGGTTAACCTTGCAGTCTAAAATCCTTGAGCAAGTCCATACGATTGTTCATTTGAACCACAAGGCAAGGCAGGAAATTCAAGAGACAGGAATTGCTTTGTTCTCGGTATCTTGAATTCCCGTCCCAAATTTCTAAAGTAGACAATGAACATCAACTACAACAAAAAGTTATTTGGGTAATTCCATTTCAAAGCTTCAATTTCTTTTCCTTAATAGTTTCTTATCCCTTCCCCCTCCCTAAAGTTAAGCTCTCCAGAGTCTTCTTATAGTACTCACTTCTGGCCATCACATATAACTACTTTATAGGTAAGACAATCATATAATGATATTCAATATGACTTTTATTAACTAAATCCTTTCTCTGTGAATTGTCTCATGAACATACTCTTCTTTTATACACACTCCAAAAATTTCATGAACTTCAGATCTTTTAGCTTTGGCCATACTCCTTGGTAGGTAAAAATTGGTCACTCTCTCAAGGGTCTTTCTTTGAAACTTTGAGGTTACATTTATTAAGCTCACAGAATTACAATCACAATATTCACAAATATGTGAGCTTAGGCTTTGATCCATTCATGGTTCTAAGAATTGTGAATATGAAGGAAAGATCAAAGGATTATAGGTATAGAGTTGGAAGGTCATCTAGTTTAAACTGCTCGTGTTTAGGCTGAAGAAGCTAAGTAAGACCCAGGGAGTTGAGGTGACTTGTTTCATGCCAGAGGGAGCATAAGCATCCAAGGCCAGGTCCACAGAAAGTAGTGTACTTATCATATGAGAAACAGCATGGTACAGTGCACTTAGCACCGACCATAGTGTTAGGAAGACCTGGGTTCATGTACTACCAGTGACAGTGGCACTATCAAGTGAGTAAGTAAGTCACTTTAGCTCTTAGTGCTCCAGGAAATGTCTTAAGACTGTGAGACAGAAAACAAGTATCTATCTACACTGGTAGAGGAAATTCCTCACTTGAGACATTCTACAGTGATGAAATCACAAAGAAAGGTTAAAAAAATAGAAGTAAAATAAGCATTAGTCATTTATGGAAATTTTAACTGGCAGGCAAGTATGTAATTCTTCATCAAGTTGGGAATTAGCTCCATCAGAGAACAACTTTACATTAGGAACTTAGATATAACAATTCCTAAGAGTAAAACCCACTCCCCAGTTGGGCATTAAAAAAACACATATACAGAAGGGAGATGAACAGGTTCATAACAAGAGAGAAAAAGAGATACAATCCTAGAGAGACTGTTGGACAGAAATAGAGGCTGCAACTTTCAATGAAAGTACCTCTGGGAAGATAGGATAGTAATAAAAATTCCTTTCTTAGGTTACTGAATGAGCATTACCTCTGGGGTGTATTGGAGCTCCTTACTAAATGGGAAAAAGCAAGAGTTTCTGAGTTTCATAGCCCTCAGAAAGAATTCAATTCTTTAAGCTAAGAGAAAAAAATTTTAAAAAATTACCAATCTTTCAAGATAAATTCCCAAAATAAAAAATGGTAGAAACAAAGAAACAAAAAAAATAGCCAGTCTTCTAAATATTAAAAAATGAAAACCTCTACATTGGTTTAAATTATGATTTAACATGGTTGATAGATAAACATGATACTCTCTACTTTCCTATGATAGGGTTAGAGCTTAGCATAGTTTTTGGCACATAGCAGCCACTTAATAAATGTTGATTGATTGGTTGATTATATAGACGTGTTCTTGGTTCAATAATACATCTTTTCATGTTACTTGTCTTAGCAAACGTGTTTCTTTTCTACATGACCAAGTTAGATAAATGCCCAAAAGCTCATTATTAAGCACTTAGGTATCTTCTCTGAATACTAGCCTAATTTACTGTGAAAGACTGAAGAATAAAACCCCTGAATGAAAATATACCAATACACCTATAATCCCTGCTCCTGGGGAAGGCTCAGGAATTCTGAGCTATGTAAGATCTAAACTCATTGGATATCCATGCTAAGTCAGGCACCAGTATGGAGATCACCCAGGAGTAAGGAAGCACCATGTCCATAGGAGGGCTGAACTAGCCTAACACAGAAATGGAATAAGTAAAGATTCTGTGTATCTCCAGTCCAGGCAAGATAGGGAGACTCAGTCTCAAAAAAACCCAAAACAAAACAAACCAAACCATTTCAAACCCAATATGGATTATACTTTTGGTTGCAAAATTTCGATCAGGTAATTAGTGACTAACTTTATTTTTTTTTCTGGGTCAACTTATTTTAAGTCCAGAATTTTCAAATGAAGCAAAATGTCTCCCTCTCCCTGGAGATCAATCAGGATAAAGAAAAGACCTTCCCCCTTTTCCAAAGGATGAAAGCAACAAGGTCTACAAAAAATTTCTGCCTTCACCTTCCTGAGTACACATATCTAATCCTTTCTAATGCTCCTATACAACAAAATGGGACCAATTTCATGGTTAACTATGCCTCTCAAAATTACTGTTATACTCGGAGGTCCCTTTTAGCTATAAGTCTATGATCTTATTAATTTTGCTGTATGACAAACATCATTCTGAATATCCCCACACATATAGGACATTAGCTACAGGATATAGTACTGTTAATTGGGCCTGTTCCACTTTCAGTCGGTCCATCACTCAACAAGTTTGTTGAAAGTACTTGTTATATACCAGGCTCTATGCTAAGCACCAAGGACCCAGTAAAGGGCAAAAAACATATTCCTACCACAAAGGAGTTTACAATCATATGCAGGAGATAAAAATGTAACTAACCAGGTGCAAAAAGTTATAAAAAGGGTATATAGAAGATCATCTAAAAGGGAAAGATTCTGACCAATGGGGTGAGGATAGAAGGGACCAGGTAAAACTTTTCACAAAATATAAAATTTGAGCTATCTTGAAGGAAACCTGAGGCATTAAAGAAAAGAGCTAAGTAGTTGGAGCATTCGAAGTATGAGAGATGGTCAATAGAAGGGTATAGAGAAAGCAGATGGAGTGTCATGTTAAAGGAGTTGCAATGAGGCCACTGTAGCTGAATCATGGTGTTTATGGAGGGATATAAAACATAATAAGACTAGAAAGGTAGAAAGGAACCAGAAGAGCTTTAAATGGCAAATCAGATTCTATATTGGATCTGAGGTAAGAGTAAGCCAATGTAGCTCACTGAGCATGGGGTGACATGGTCAAAATGTTGCTTTAGAAAAATCACTTTGGATGCTGTCTGGGATGTTGATTAGGATGGGAATAGGTAGGTTTGAAGTAGAGAAAGCAGTTAGGAAGCTATTGTAATAATCCATGCAAGTGAGTAATGAAGGGCTGAACTATGGTGGTAGTTATGTGAGTAGAGATAGAAGAAATTGTTTTAAAAATACAAATGACAAGATTTTGCAATGGGTTTGATGTGTAGAGCAAGTGAGAGTAAGAATCAAGGAAGATGAGAGGCTGCAAACCTGGGTAATTGCAAGGATGTTGGTGTACTTGACAATAACAGGGAAGTATGGAAGGAGAGTCGGGGAAAGGGAGATGAATAAATGTGTAGAGTTTGAGATACCTATGGGATATCTAGTTCAAGATATGCAAAAGGTAGTTGGTGATTCAAGACTGCGGCTGAAGAGAGAGACGTAGGATGCATAAATAGATAAGGGCTTCATCTGCATAGATATGATCCCGATAAGCTTTGAGAGGAAGGGAGGGAACTCACACTTATTAAACGCCTACTATGTGCCAGGCAACTTGATAAGCATTTTACAAATATTGTCTTATTTGATATTCACAACAATGCTGGGAGGGAGGTGCTATTTTTATCCCCATTTAAGAGTTAATAAAACCGAGGCAAAAAGCAGTAAAGTGACTTGCCCAGGGTTAAGTGGGCAAGTGATTGCTCAAACCACTAATAGGTGTCTGAGGTAGGTCTCCGATCTTTCTGACTCCAGGCCCTGAAGGATATCCAAGGTTAATGAGTAGGACACGAAAACCAGCAAAGGAGACTGAAGAATGGGTCCAGACAATTAGGAGAACCAATAATTATAATGACTGCTACTGATATTTACATAGCATTTTATAAATCATAAAGTACATTTTATACATTGCCTGATGAGATCTTCACAGCAATCCATGAGTCAAGCGCTATCAATATTTCCATCAAGAATCAGAAAAGTTAAACGATTCTCCTAAGATTATATAGCTAGTAAGTGCCAACAGCAGAGTTCAAACCCAATCTTCCGACTCCAGTATTCTTTCCCACTAGGCCACAATGCCTATAAAATAGGACGAGCTGAACCCACCATTTGAATCGAGTGGGAAGGCACTTACAATAAATCCATAGATAAGCAAGTCACAAAAAGCATCTCATGCTAGTCATATCTTGACACAGAGAGGAAGCTTTGCTTTAATTACAGACAAGTATAGACAGAAGAGTGAATAGCGTGAAGTAAGGTAAACCTAAGATACACAAGTAAGAAATAAAATTGCTCTCTAAGCACAGAATTTGATAGGGTGGCCATAAATTTTCATCCTCTACTGGGACAAACATTTGATTTATGAATCAGAAGGCTTTTCCCATCTCTAACTCAGCATTCTCTTTGCATCCATCAGTAATCATGACTTTTCCCTGTAGCTGACTGTGGGACAGTCATTTAGTGCCGAGCCCCTATCTCACCTCCCCTGTAGCTCCTCAATGAAATGTCTGTCTTGTGAGGAGATGTGGAAGCTGAGCAGACAGTTCCCCCACATGGCGCTTCACCACCCCTGCCAAAAATTTGCCCTCTGATGATGTCTTTTGCCTCCTGGTCACTGAGAGGTCGTAACTGGAGGCCACCAATTCACTGTCTCAGTGTTCATTCCATTCAGTAAAAGGACTGCTTCGTTCAAGGAGCAGCAAAACAATATGAAATTAGAGGAGGGAATTAAATCAATAGTGGGTCCAGCAGGAGACAGTGTGTTTTCTCCTTTGAGCTGTTAGCAGGTGTGCTGAGTGCATACAGATAAGCTGATAAATGGCTGATTCGATAGACTGGTAGCAAACACATGCTTTGCTAGAGATGACTTTTTAAGTCACCATACATCAAACAGACAGCATCAGCCTTTGAGGATAAACCTGTGATGGCTTCTTGTGCCTTTTTGAACTGCCTCTGAGGCCCAGAGACTAAAAAAAAGCCCTGAATGTTTCTCTGAATCCACTGGGAGGACTGGAAGCTTCAAAGAGGAACACTATCACATCCAAGGGGAAATGCATTGATTGAAGGAACCAGTGTGAAACAGTCTTTAATAATTACCAGAAAGCTGGAATCGACTGGTGTTTTGCTGAGCTATATTTTATCTTTATTGGATTAACTGTGACACAGTAGGTTATGTCAAAGGGAATCTGCATGAATATTAAAAGTAAATGTGGTGTGAATAATAGATAACTTACATTAGATGCACCAGCATGCAGTAATTTTTATTCACCTACATAATTAGATTAAAACAAATCTGCTGAATAAAATACATTGTCTTGTAATCCAGTTTGAAAACACCCAAAACTTATGGCTATAGGGATGTTTGCTGGCATTTTACATATAAATACATAATTCTCCTTAAGAAATGTTTTCCAAAGGAGTTCTAGTGCTTACCAGAGTTGGTAGTGATGAATATTAACTGTCTAATGTCAATAAGAAATACCCTTCAGGTCAGCTAACGAGGTCTACAACAGCAATACCTCAGTAAAACCAGCAACATGTGACTTTCATACTCAACTTGGGGAAATTATGAGGAATAGTAAATTGCCTTGGACAATTAACCTCTCCAATGCCATTATCCACAGCTTGAATATGTGTTCTGATTACTTTCACTCCAGGTTGGTCCTTTTCCTCTTACCATGCTATTTGCATCACAGAGCAAGGAAATAAATTCAACATCAATGTAAATTATGATTTTCCACATGTAGGCTCTGATACTCTTCCCCCAGTAGTAGGTGGGGAAAGGGTAGAATGCAAGGAGAAGGCTCAGAAAAGGTTAGATCTGCAAGAGATCGCAGAAACCTTCTGGTCCAAACAATACCTTATTGAGAATTTTACCTCTCCAGCCTTACTGACAAATGATAATAATGATAAAGATTATAATAATATAGGGTTAAGATATATACAATTCCATATAACTCTGTGAGCTGTGAGGTGGGTGTTATTATGAGGTAATATTTGTAATGCAATTAACACAGTGCCTGACACATGGTAGAGACATTTAATAAATGCTTGTTCTCCATTCCCTCCTTCCTTACAGTTAACCAGAAAACTTCAGCAAAAACATGCTCTGATCATTCACAAGAAAATGACTGTGTCTACTACCTACTATAACTTTTGTTTGTTTTTTATAGGAAGGATGAACAAGTCAGGAAAAGGTAGAAAAAAGATATTACTTGAGGTGGATATATAGCTAAATAATAAATGAGCAAGCTCTCAAAAACTTACCCAAACTGTCAGTTTCTCACAAAATTCTATGACTTTACTAAAAGGATTGTTTTTGAGTGTTGAAAAAGAGAAATGTTATTTACAAGTCTGAGTGGGTTCAACGAAGATGAAATCATGCTATATTAACAACATTTCCCCTTTTAATAGGCTTGTTAGATCAGGGAAATACCCATTGTCATAGTAGAACTGGTTTTCAGCAAGTCATTTGGCACTGTCTCAGGATATCCATGCAAAAAAGACAGATAAAAGACTCATTTCCAAGATACCTATGAAACTGATTCAAATTTTTAAGAATAAGAACCATTATCTAATTAGTAAGTTGTCTAAGGATAGGAACAGACACTTCTCAAGAAAAGATTCCCACGTTTAACCCTGGCCATATGAAAAAATGCTTCATATCACTACTTGTTAGAAAGGGGAATTTGATTGTAGAGTGGTTAGGTCAGTTTCCAAGTGACAGACTGGCTAAATCAAAGACTGGTAATCAGAGGACCTATGTCAACTTGGAAAGATGTTGCATTAATGTGTCACAACACTCAGTACTTTGCTCTGGTCTACTGAATAATTTTATCAATGAGCTGAACAAATTGGTACTTAAAATGCTTATTGAATATGCACATGACACAAAACTAGAAGGAATAGCTAATGTAATGAATGACAGAGAAGGGTTCCAAAAATATTTTAGCCAGTTAGAATAATAGGCAAAAGAAAATAGGCAGCTGAGGGGTGCAATGGATAGAGTTCTAGACCTGGAGTTGGAAAGATGTGAGCATGAATAGGAGAAGGCACCTCCCCTCATTCTTTTGCAGAGGCAGAGAACTAGGGATCTGAAACTACATAATGTCTGACTTTTTCAATGAATTGGTGAAATTTGTTTATCTCGGATTTTTCTCCTTTGTTTGTCCTGAAGGGGGTAACAGAGGACAAGATTTGGAAATGTAGATAATATTGAAAATATATACTAATAGATTTAATTTAAAAAAAATACAGGGAGACTTTGTCAAGCTCAATATGAGCCAACATTGTGATAAGGCTGCAAAAAAACCAAAAACAAATACCCTAGACAATTCCATTTAAGATTACATTAACAAAAACACAGTATATAGAATGAAGTTTTAATTTCGCCGTTCTTATCAGCCAACATGTTGAGTATTATGTCTAAACCTGGGCAACATAATTTAGGAGTCCATTGCCTAACATAAGGAAGTCTATATAGGGTCAAGCAGAATGACTTTTTAGCCACAGCAACTAAAGGACAGGAGATGGTGAGCCTTGGAAAGACTGCTGGAGGATGCAATAGTTATATTTCAATATCTGTAAAGTCTATGATAAGCCATCTCAATCTCCAACTGGAGAATAGTTTACAGAGGAAAAATACTTCCTCATTGTTAGAATAACCTCAAAACAGAATGGATTGGCTTGGGATGACATATGCTTACCTAGCTTGAAGGTTTTAAAGTCTAGAGGACTACTCAGGAATATTGTGCTACTACATGGTATTCAGGATCATGTTAAAGGAAATGATCACTAAAGTTCTCATATAATTTACATAATTATATAACTTTTGTAAATATTTTATGTAATTTATGTAATTCTCTATTTATATATTCTCTGTTTTTGGTTACTAAGAAAGAACAATTCATTGAAAGTCACAAACCTGTGTTCTAGTCTTGGCTCTGCTACTTATGGCTGTGTGACCTTAAAAAAGTGACCACCTCTGGGAATCTCAGTTTCTTCATCTACCAAATAAGGGGGTTAGATGAAATGATCTCTAAGGCCCTTCCCACCTCTAACCTTCAGCAATATCATTACCTAATGCTGAATGTTCATTCAAACTATGTGAACGAATATTCTTTCCCCCAAAAGTCTTAGTTCAGTTTTAAATTTTAACAGCTTAAAGCCACACTAAGACTTCGGGGACCCCCATATAGTACTGATAGGACAGGATCAATGTCTCACAGATGAAGGTAACTTTTCCCTGACTCATCAAAGTATTCCTCAATTACGATAACCAGCAGGTTTTGTCAGATTGCAAGCAGAGGATTCCAGGCGTAAAGTTTAGATTCTGTTCAATTTATAGTTTTTATTGATCTTTTTGACTGTGTAACCTTAAGCAATTAAGACTTAAGACTCTCATGCCCCAGGCTACAAGATGCTGAGCAGGTGGTGATCTCTATTGGTAGAGGGAATTTACATGCTAGGAATTTCTCTATATGAGGGATTCTTAACCTTTTTGTATATTTGGCTCTCCTTTAGAAATCTGATGAAGCTTATGAATTCCTTTTTTCAAAATACCTTTTTAAAGGCTTACAAATAAAATATAGAGGATTACAGAACAAACCAATTACATTGAAATATACTTAGCTGCATATTTAAAAACACATCATAGACTCCAGGTTAAGAACCCCTGCCTTCAACCAAATGAAAACAGAGTTTCAGGGTAAGAAAAAATATGTTCCCTCATTTCCTTTTGGGATCATGTTTTCAAAGTTGTATAGGTAACTAGGTGGCACATTGGATACAGCATTGGGCCTGTAGTCAGGAAGACTTGAGTTCAAACTCAGCCTCAGATACTTACTAGCTGTGTGAGCAAGTCACACAAACTCTCTGTCTCAGTTTCCTCAACTGTAAAATGGGGGTAATAATTGCACCTCCCAAGATTGTTTGCAGCATCAAATGAGATAATATTCATAAATCCCTTAGCAAAATACTGGTCACACAGTAGGATATATAGAGATAGATAGAAGGATATATAGGAGATGGAAGGAAGGAAGGAAGGAAGGAAGGAAGGAAGGAAGGAAGGAAGGAAGGAAGGAAGGAAGGAAGGAAGGAAGGAAGGAAGGAAGGAAGGAAGGAAGGAAGGAAGGAAGGAAGGAAAAAAAGGAAATTATTTTACACCTTTTTTATGCTTATCAATAGAAAGGTCCTAAGACAGAGTGTTCCAACATGTCTTTTAATCCAATTTAACAAGCACTTACCAAGTGCCTATTATGTGCCAGGTACTGATCTACAAAGACAAAAAGCAAGCCAAGCCCTCTCCTCAAGTAACATAGAGTCATAACTAGCTCATAGATTTTTGGATTATTCATAATATAACCCTGCCTCTATATTAGGAAAGTTTCCCCAGATCTTTTTAGGAATCTCTAATAAAATAGATGTCATGTTGATTAACTGTCCCATGCTATTATTTCTTCAACTGAAATATTACACAACTCATCCCATTTCCTTGTTTTCAATGGTTTCAGGTTCCATTTCTGGTGTGTGGCACCATCTTCCATGTGCTGGACAGGTGCATATAATGCAAAACAGCAGGATGCCCTTGCAGCTGCTATATGGTGAGCTCAGGAGGAGTAACTCCAAGGACATGAAGTAGAATAAATATCATAAACACACAGTGAAGCCAAGCTCAAGTCAAGCAGCAACAGTTGTGGAATATTGAAAACCATAAGCAGCAGGAAGACTCACCTGGCATCTAGCAGACAAAAGTGTTGCTTCTCTCATTCAGCAAAGGCATGTTGCAGCCTGCCAGGGGAAAGGGGCAGCATTAGATCCAGCAGGCATGCCAACAGTTGGATGCCACAGGTCAGTTTTCACCTGTGTGCATAAAAATGTGGAAAGAGCTTATAGGACCATAGTTTTTTTTTTTAATAGATTTCATTGACATATTTTGTTTTAACATCACCTATATTTCCCTACAGATCCACTCCTAGAAAGTCATCTAGCAAAGATTTTAAAAAAGTAAACACCTCAATGAAACTGGTTGGTTGTTGTCCTTGGTGCTAGAAAACAACCAAAATGACATGACTCTTCTGGCATCAAGGTACAGTGTCTGTGACTGATCAGACCCATATGAGCTGAGAAGACTTTACTGGCACAAATAGCCCATGTGAACATTTAGAGTATAGATGTTTCTAAACTTGCCCATCTCCTGTTTCTTTGGAACTACTGCAATTCTGCTTTGCTAATAGAGCACAGTGCCTTCAGGAAAACTAGCTACCACTGTGCTCTGACATAATCTACAATATTCTACACTCAAACTTCCCCACCTCAGAAATAAAGAATATTTCTTCTTTGGAACCAAACTTTGTCATTAAAGCTTTGCAATATTAAATCCTGATCTCTTTGCCCTTGTTCTCTCCATTTAAAGCATTACAGTCATTATATGCATTATATTATGTTATAGTATTGTAGTCAATAAGGACATAGTTTTCCTGTTACTGCTTACTTCACTTTGAATCAGTTCATAAAAATTTTCTCAATATTATTTATTCATCACAATCATTATTGCTTACAGAATAGTGATATCACATTACATCCATGTACTAATTGCTACATATGTAGCTTTCATAATATATGGTTACCTACTTTGTTTCCAGTTCTCTGTGGATATTTTTAAAAAGTTCTAATATAAGTATCTTGGTATATATAGGACCTTAACTTTTTATCACTTATTTCTTTTAAATATATATCTTGCAGTAGAATATCTGGGTTAAGTGGCATGGGGATTTTAGCCACAATTCCAAATTGTTTTCTAGAGTACCTAGACAAATTCATGACTCTACCAATCGTGTATCTTTCCATATTCCGTGATACTGATTTTGCATATTTTGTAATCATTACCAACCTAAGAGTTGTTTTGATTTATAATTCTCTTCTTGTTATTGATGCGAAACATTTTCTCATATGGATATTAGTTTGTAATTCTTTTGAGAACTCTTTTCTAATAGGGAATAGCTTTTGATGAGGTCATAGAATTTTAGCTTTGGAAGGGAACTTAGAGTCCATTTAACCCATCCTTTCTTGTAATGCAAGAATCTCTTCTGTGGAATCCCTGATAAGAAGTAGTCTCCTGTGAAAAGGCAACATTTTTTCAGAAAGATTCAATGAGGACAATGCATCCCTCTGAGAGACATCCTGGGCTAGAAATTCTTATCTCAGTGTAGCTCTTACTTCAACTACTCCCTTTGGTTTTTCTGATTTCAATGCAGGTCATCGACTATGTCTCTCTCTGAACTTCCTGAACCTCTGAACCTATTTAAAGCTCCATGTTCAGTAAGGGAAATGATCATGCCCTAACTTAGGAAAGGTAACTGACTATCCTCACATAACTCCCCTTCCCAGCATCCACCATTGCCTACCTTACCTGTGCTCTATGTTTTATTCCAGGATGCACTTTGATATAACGACTATCATCTGTGTCACTCAAAGTAAATTTATTTTCTGTCATCATTGTGACATCTAGGTCAAGCTATATCCACATGATAGTAATCTCTCTCTCTCCCCTTCTTTCCTTCTTCTCTCTCCCTCTCTGTCTATCTCTCTGTTCTCTCTCCTCTTCTTCCTCCTCTTCCCCCAGAAATCTTATCTATCACCAACCTAAAGTGAGCTTTTTCTCCTTTAAATTCTCCTGGCACATCATACTCTCAAATGCTACTCAGTTTGTATACAATACCTGTCACCCCCTACCAGATAATCAAGAAGAATGTGCTGGTTGAGTGACTAAATATTTTTTTTTCTTGTGTGTTCAAAATACATATCCCAGAATTTACCTTTCCGCAAATTCCACCATTTAGTTCCACTGATTTCATCTTTGGCCATTTCCCATTCTTATCCCCAGCACAGTATAGGAATACCTCAAGCTATTGTGTATACAAAGTGCCATCAAGCCTTTACCAAAGGCTTTACTGACTTTGAAATGTAAATGTCCTAGGTACATGGGACTATGTTTAGCAAATACAGGAGAGAAGACTCCTCAGAGGTGACCTTGAACACTAACTGATTTAAAAAATATGGCATGAAAACCACCTTGGCTCCTTCCTGTTTTTCCCCCTCCCCCATACTTCCTCAGAGAAAAACTAAGTAATTCAGCCAGAGATCACTAGAGGCCTTAAAACAAGATAGATCATTTTGCTTATGTAATTTGGCTTATACTTTATCTAGTTTTATTTCTGTAATTTGTCTCCTTTAATTGGATTACAACCTTTTTGTGGGCTGGGGCCAGGCCACGTGATAGTAATAATATCTCACATTTTATAGAACACTTCCAAATATAAAATACTGTCTATGTGAAGTCATTTTATAAATAATGAATATGATAAAAACACAACAAATTTTCAGAGAATTTTCAGATTTTACAAAGTGTTTTCCTCACAAAGTTCTGGTAAGGCAGGTAGTATAAGCACTGTTGTCTCTATTTTACTGATGAGAAAACAAATGTTGCACAGCTATTCAATGACAAGGTTAGAACTTGAGCCCAGGCATCCTGACTCCAAGTGCATTATTCTCCTCACTGTATCACACCAACTCTTGTATACTCCTTTGGATCATCATAGCATGTATCACAGTATTAAGCACATAGGAGGCATTTGAAAATACTTGATTGATTGATAGATAGATTGATAGATTATCCATAAACTTGAATTCTTCAGAGTGAATTATTTCAAGGTTTGTAAGCATCACTCTGAATAGCAGTCAATTTATTTTCTAGGTGGAATACTCTAGCTAATGGACAGGGAGCAAAGATGACAGCAAAACATCCAGTTTCCCTCATGTTTACCTCTTCATTACCAGACTGGGTCAATGCCTCTCTACACTACAGATTTTTCCATCCACTGAATAGGAATGATGCCCTTTCCAAAAGCATAATGTTGAGTTCCTTGGCTTATAAATGTTTCAGCAATACAAGGATTACAGAAGGAATCTCATTCTAATAAATCCTTTAGGGATAAGATTTCTACACTGGGCTTTTTTTATTCCAATGGATGTTTCATCTCATTCTATTAACATATCTGGTATTTTGCATGGATGCATGATGCATGGCATAGAGGTGACCAAAAGTTCTCAAAGGTTATGCCAGTAGAATGCAAGACCTTGCACCTTTTATCTAGTGGAAAAATATAATGTATGACTCATTGTCCTAGGACCAATCTAGCCATGCTCAGAGAAACTCATGAGTTGCAATTGGCCTTAATGGGAAGAGCACTCATACTACTGAAATGTTACATCCTTGAAAGACTGACATATAATATTAATCACAACAAGGTATTCTAGGGGGGAAAAAAGTCAAGTAGGTTGCTGCAGATTTCCGTTGTATCTCCAATAAAAGGATCTTAAGTCAAGGAAACAATTAGAACTCATACCACTATAAATCCATTGATATGGGTACTTTGTCCATTTGTGAAATTAAATTCAGAGAGCAATTATTAAGCACCTAACTGCTGAGGACACAATGTAAACAAGAAAGCAAACAGTGAGAAAGGATGACTCAATGACTACTTTCTATAAAGAGGTTTAATGATTGTACATTTGATATTCTTTAATGTTTGAGAGTCACTGAAAATACAGAGGAAAAGAATCTAGTAGAATAAATTATTAGACATAGAAAAGACATAAATAAAGCACTTGTAGAACAAAAGGGAAAGGGGGAAGGTGAATTTTTATATCTTCAAATTCAATGGTACAGATGAAAGTCAATAGGAGGAAGTAGTGAAGGATCGGTGGAGGGTAGTAATTCCTAAACCATCTTCTTCTCTGGGCTGGGCAAGAATGTAAAGAAAAATAATACATCAGTAAAAATAATGTATACTATGTGTAGGAAAGGGAAAGTCTGCATGTAAATGAAGGGTTTGTGCGATTACTACCAGCAAGATAGTGCTTTATACTGATAAAAAATTCTACTTGGGTTGATCTTCATAAAAGTCTAACTCAACAAAGATTGTCTCAAATGTCAATTGTCAGAATTGACCCATAAAAAAGCAAGTCAGAAAATTACTTAGAACAGAGAATACAACAATTTTATGCTTACAGGAAATTCACGTGAATTTAAAATGAGGAGCTAAAATAAAAAATAAAATATTTCAGCTGAATCCAAAAAGGAAAAACTTGCTGTCATTATTCACATAAGAAAATAATGAACACATCCCACCAAGAGAAACAATTAGGAAACCAAATTATAAGTATTAACAATATAAACATTAAATGAAAATTCATCAATGGCACAACAATCATGTGTTTAAATGAAATGCTAATAGAAATATTAAGAGAACCAGCTATTAAGTCATTAATTGCAGGCAGTTTCAGAGTTGTTTTGCAAGAGGTTGACCAATATAATAGGAAGAAAATTATAGAATTAGATATAAGGTTAAAAAAATTGAGGTGAACTTCCCCATCAACTTTAGAAACCCCTAAATGATAACCACAGAGTATATAAATATTTAAGTTTACATATAACTTCTACAAAATATTTATTCATTAAAGCATAAATAACTCAAAAAATGTAGAAATCTCAACCATATACTTTAAATTTTACAATTAAATACAAAGTGAAAGCAATTAAGAAAATATTTTTTTTAAATGCACACCTAAATGTGAAATGCGGATTCTCTAGTGTCTCCTAACTCAAGCATCATATAGTAAAACAAAGTCCAGATTTCTAAATCAAGTAAAGGAGAGTACACACCAACCTCACCAGTGCCTATTGATGTAATAGATGATAGATAGATAGATAGATAGATAGATAGATAGATAGATAGATAGATCCAATAAATTACTGGCAAAGATATTGCAATATATGCAATATGCAAAGATCCATTATACTTAAATTTATATCAGGAATGCAAAAATGTCTCACTTTAGGAAAATATTAGCATAATTTTCATAATAATGGCAAAAAACAAAAATCATACAATTACAATAATTATTCAGAAAATTCTTGAATTTAACTAAAACTTCCTTTATGTTATAGAAACTAAAAAAATAGGAATGAAGGGTCCTTTGCTTAATATGACCTGAAATACTTACCTAAAAGTGGGAACTAGAGTTATTTGCAATATATCTTCCACTACAATTTGCACTCCCACAGTAAGGATTGTCTATGCTTTTCTCTTTGTATCTCCAGTACTTAACACAGTGCTTTTCACATACAAAGAAAGACAAAAAAAAAATGTTTCCATACATTCATATTACAAATATCCCCTATAGAAATAGAAATAATGAAAACCAAATATGACAATAAATATTAGGAAATGGGAGGCAAAATGAACAAGTTTTACAAGTAACATGAAGTTTTATTTAGAAAACCCTAAGGAATAAAAATAAACAAATAGGTAGGTAGGTAGGTAGGTGTGTGTGTGGGAGAGAGAGAGAGAGACAGAGAGAGAGAGAGACAGAGAGAGAGAGAGAGAAGAAAATGAAAAAAACTCCAGCAAAATACTTGGATGAAAGGAAGTGTGACACGGAAAAGAGGGAACTGACTTCAGAATCAGGAGGGCCTGGTTCAAATCCTGCTCTCTCTCTCTCTCTCTCTCTCTCTCTCTCTCTCTCTCTCTGTGTGTGTGTGTGTGTGTGTGTGTGTGTGTGTGTGTGTGTGTGTGTATCAGCTCTAACGTTGGGTAAATCATTTAACCTTTCAATCCTCTAAGCAACTTTCTAAAACTGCAAATTACAGAGAAGGTAATGATCTGCATTAATAGAGACAGTATCTCAATGGAAATTACCTGCATTGTTGAAATCATGAGTCAATTAAAATATAGGGGGAAAAAAGAACTGAACAAAAAACAAATCCATAGAGGATTCATAGGAGCCTATAAACTATCCAAAATAGCCTCCCTCCCTCATGAGTCCTACTTTTCCCTAGGAACCAATTCACTCTTTCAGTACCATACTTCTACCTTTCAGGATCACAACTGGAAATAAGTGACTGGCTTTCCAAGGGACTTACAGTGAAGGGCACAATCCTTATACTTAAAAATAAGTCCTGGTTTCTTCATTAAATATATAAATCTCATTATCTTAGAGTCACTGATAAGTGGTAATTGAATCAGATAATTGATACTTGATTATGAAACTAATTGATATTTGAATATCTGATAATTGAATTGACTTGGGTCCCAATTCATATATGCGACCATGCTTCTGCCTATACTTTATTCTTGCCAGAAGACATTCCTCAGAAGACATTATTGTTGTACTTACGTGAGCTGTCTACACTTGCTCTTCCAATGATATGAAGACCTTTTTTTTAACAACTCACTTTTCAAGGTCACAGTCATTGATTTTGGCACAGGATGACACACACAAAATGCTAGGGTAAACATCATGGGACTCATGTAGTTCACTTTCCAGTAATGAAACTACTTGACCTAATGTCATCATATTTGAATTGGGTTTAAGGGATCCATCAGTCTCCTCTGGCCCTTGGCTTCTCAGTTTATGAAACAGCAAATACTCAATTCCAAAGAAAGTAGTAAGGCTTAATAAGTGTCTTTTGGAGTGGGGGAGACAAAGTGAGATCTTTAGGTGAGAGAAACTGCCTAAGGTCAGTCTAAAAACTGGCAGCTCACTCTGAGTGTAAAGAAGCTTAAAGAGTATGTATCAGGATTGCATTAGCCAAAAACTAGTAATTACAGAAATTTAATGAAATTAGTTTAATGGACAACAATCTTGTACTTTGAAAGCCTATGTAATGATCACATGAAACAGAATAAAAGCAGAAGGCTTTTTAGACTTTCAAGGAAATTAGAGAATAATTATTTCTGCAGTAAAATCACAAGTACTTTTAAAAAGCTATAATATATTTAAATAAACTAGACTGTGATATAATTCCAAGTGACAGACAAAACACCTCATGTATAAAGATACTACTATTTTAAATTTATTTATCCAAAAAGTAAATAAAAACATTGCAAAAATAGTAAAATTTAAAAAATGGAGACAATTACCCAAATAAGATAAATAAAAATATCACAATTAGCAAAGACTTAAGACTTGGGTTAACTCAAAGGGGAAAGTATATTTGAGCAGAATATTTTTTTATGAAAAGCAAGGGTAGAAACCAAAAACAAAGTTGGTTCTTTGCATTTTATTGTAGCATTCCTTCTGGGCTACTCCTCCAAACTTGCAACTGAACTGGCAACTTTAATGTGTCAAAGTCATTTGATACCTTGACTTCTAGGAATAATTCTATACGTGTGACCACCATTAATACTATAATCCACAAGCTAGTGCCCCACCTCTTCTTATTACCAATCAACCAATAGACTCAATTAACTCTTACAAAATGCCACAGTAAGAATAGTAAATAGTCCATCAGTTAACAAGCATTTTTAAGTAGGATTTTCAGGGCAAAGTGTTAAGCAAGGTGGATGGATGGATGGATGGATGGATGGATAGATGGATGGATGGATGGATGGATGGATGGATAGATGGATAGAAAGAAAGAAAGAAAGAAAGAAAGAAAGAAAGAAAGAAAGAAAGAAAGAAAGAAAGAAAGAAAGAAAGAAAGAAAGAAAGAAAGAAAGATAGATAGATAGATAGATAGATAGATAGATAGATAGATATAGATACAGATATATACACCTATGTGTCTGTGTGAGTGTGTGTAGATAAACAGGAAGACAGATGGAGATAGAAAGACAAAGACAGACAGACAGACAGGCAGACAGATAAAAACAGATACCTCAAGGATCTCACATTCTAATGAGGAAAGAGGGGAAAAAAACAGATAACTGTAAATACAAGAAATATACAGTAAAACTGGAAGGTAATCTCAAAGGGAAGTCTGAGGGGTTGAGGAGGGAGGTGAATATCCAAGGAAGACTTCAGGCAGAAGTTGCCACTTGAGCTGAATCATGAAGGAAACCTGGGGATACAAGTGGTAGGGGTGAGAAGGAAGAGCATTCCTGACATAGATGACAGCAAATAAAATGTCAGAGTTGGGAGAGTGAATATCATGCTTGAGAAGAAAGCCAGTATAATTGATTTATAGAGTATGTGAAGGGGAGTAAATTGTTAGAAGACAGGAAAGATAGGAAAGGTTACATTATGAAGGGCTTCAAATGCTAAATAAAAGATTCCTTTTTCATGCTGGAGGTAATGGGGAGCTATTGGAGTTTATTGAGTAGTGGAAATGGCATGGTCAGATGTGAACTTTAAGAAAATCACAGGAGTAGCTTAGGAGAGGATGGAGTTGAGGCAAGGATAATGATTAGAAAGCTATTGCAATACTCTGTCCAATGGGAGATAATGCAAGGTCTACCCCAGCATGATAGCTGTATAAGTGGAAGAGAAAAGGATCTGTAAAAGAGATATTTTGAAAGAACAAAGGACAAGACTTGACAACAGATCGGTAACGAGGGATGAGTAGGAGAGGAGTCAAGTTGACAACAGTATTTTGAGCCTGGTTACTGGAAGGATGATGGTCATAGAAAAGCATAGAAAAAGGGATATCCAGTGGGCAAATTCCTGCGGTGACCTTGACCCTTCTTTTGACCTAGTGGTCCTCCATATATTGCCATGCAATGCAATTGTCCCTGGGCCACCTCCTCTCCAGAGCACTATTGCTATGGCAACCTTCTTGTGGGCCTACCTTGCCTCCCAATCCTTGTGGGGATGAGAGTTAGACTGCCCCAGCTCCACATGTGATTGTACATACATATGGTTGCTCCGTCCTCTGCACTCCCACACTCAGTTGGTTTTGCCCCAAATGACAGCATTCCCAAATAAGGCTCTGTCCCAGGAAATAAAATGCCTTGATCAAAGGTCACTGGCAAATGACAAGACTTGGGACTTCTGAGTCTTCTTATGCTATACAATTCTGCCTTTCATAAAAGTCTGATTTGAGCTCAATCATCAATCAATAAGTATTTACTAAGTACCTACTATTGGGCAGCTAGATGGTGAAGTGGATGGAGTGCTGGACCTAGAGTCAAGAAGCCTCAATTTCCTGAGTTCAAATTTGGCCTCAGACATTTACTAGCTATGTGACACTAAACCCTTTTTGCCTCAGCTTTCTTATCTATAAAAGGAGCAGGAGAAGAAAATGGAAAACCACTGCAGCATCTTAGCCAAGAAAACCCCAAATGGGGTCACGAAGAGTTGGACACAATTGAAAATGACTGAACAACATCATTTATCAGGCCCTGTAGTAGGTACTGGGGACACAGAGACAAGAGTGAGATAGTTCTTGACTTGAAGAAACTTAGATTTCAATGCCTTAGAAGAAGAGTTGCAAGATATATCCAAATATAAGACCATCTTTCTCTTTTTTTATTGCAATAGTCCAACTTCCAGATATAATAGAGTTTTCATTTTTTTTAAGACTATAATCTTGGATTGAGACCTTGTGCCCTAATCTACAGAGGGGAGTCAATTTTTATGTTTGAGTTATAAATCCTTGGAAATACTGGATTTCTATGGGAAGTGCTGACACCATCCTAACTCTAGCATTTTGAATGGCGATGCTATAATTAAGCTTCGATTTCCTTTGGGAAAAAAAAAAAGGGAGGTTATTGTTCAATGAACTGCTCTATCATTTGCTGTAGTGATTCTTAATTGTGTCTCATTACAGCAAGATGATCATTACTCTACTTGTCTATCTGATTTAGAGACCACTAAAAGTGTCTTGTAACGCGCAGCCGTCTCCTATACAACAGTCCTCTGCCTCTCACCCTCATTACTCAGAATCTGTCCAATTATTTGTCATTAAAGTAATAAAAAGGACTGCAGCAGAAAATGTGGGAGGTAACCGTTGGAGGTCTGCCCAGAAAAAAAAAGCAAACTGTTTTCAAGGCACTGGGAAGGTGACATCGTTAATTAAGTGTTGGAGAATATGCAAATCAGTCTCCCTCTCAAGAGACTGTAATAAAACTGAGAAAACATTATTATCACTGCAAGGAAAGGGAGGCAGAGTTACCCAATCAGGAAGATTTCATCAGTTTCTGATGATGGCTAAACTAAGGAGAGAGCTTGGGAAAGAGCTGAAGAAGGACGGATGTTCAGGGAGATTGAGTGCTCTAATGCTACCAGGGTTCAGAATTAAGGTGTCAACATGGAGGGCCGCCAGATTATAACTTTTAATGAGAGATGTTTGTCTAATCACAGGATTTGCACACCCAATTTCCTCTGCAAAATGACTTACTAATAAGCAAGCAGTGTTTTTGTAGGTTAAAGGAAGGGGAGAGGAAGTGCGGGGAGGGTGGCAGCTGGCAAATTAGGCATCCTGGGTGCTGTACTCAAAGTGCCAATGAACCAAAACCCTGGGAAGCAGCAGAATACTCATTTGTCAACAAGCATCTACTGAACACTGACTGGATGCATGGGGGGTAAGTTGAAAAACAGTTTTTGCTGACCTAGTACAAGGGGAAACATTAAAGAAATGAAAAAAAACACCACTGATGGTTGTAAAAGGCCTTTCTTCCCAACCTTTTATTGAATATCATAATCATGACCTTTCCATGGTTTGGAATATCCATCCCTATGAAGGTGATAGGCCTTATTTTTCCTTTTTTTCACATAGGGAAACAAAAGAAGAGGCCCATCATTTTAAGGAATGCCACCTAAGGTACAAATGACCTCACACTTCCATATTTCACTGAAAGCTTGCATTGATGAGAAAAGTAGAACTACATACTTCTATATAATACATTTTCTGCTACATCTTAGCGTCATCCTTCTCCCAATCAGAAAGCCAGGCTTTATAACAGCAAAGTGACTCTTTAATTACTGAATTCTAGCTCATTTCTCCCATATTCCCATGTCAGCATGGTATAGCACATCTCTCCCATCCAAATCTATAAGGATAGAAACACGGTTCTCACCCTAACAATGACATCATGTAGTGTGACTGCAAATACTAATTTTCTGAGACATGATCCTAAAGAGGAGCCAACTCAGTAATTCTATTTACTGAATTCTCTGCTATTTGTAAAAACACTGTCCTAACAGCTGGGGACACAAAAATGAAATAAATGACAATTACCTCAGCCCTCAAAGAGTTTATATTCTACTGTGGCCATAGATCATAAACTCAAATGGTGAACTGGATTTATTATCTCAGTGATTTGGAAAGTCTCCCCCATGATGCAGATCAAAGCCCATACAGGCCTTTGTATTTCGTGTTTCATGGCTTCCCGTGGTCCCAAAAATTCATCTTAACATGGCTGCCTGTAAATGATGATTCTAGGTTTGTCATTAGAAAACAGACTGGTTACTGCTGAAACCATACTCAAAACCTTTCCACAATCAATGCGGTAGAACCTCTCAGAGCTTACATTCTACAGGCATGACCACAGCCTTCAAAAACCCAGGGAAACCACTCCTAAACTAAGGAATGAAATTAGGACTTGCAAATAAGAAAATCTAATAAGTAGGCTCAAAGTAGACAGACAAAACGTGGATTAGGGATAAGGGGACCTGGGTTCTAACCCTGCCTCTGCCACTGAATACCCTTTAGAACACTGAATGAGATCTACTTTATCCCTTGAGCCTCAGTTTCCTCATCTGTAAAATGAAGTGTGAGAGCAGACAACATGTCCTCTAAGATTCCTTCCCAGCTTTAACTCCATCATCCTAAATTCAGGGGAAGGGAGAGGTGAGTATAAACACCTGGAGAGGGCTAGGAAGAGAAAGCAATTCCTGAGCTAAACCTCAAGGAGCTAAAGATTTTAATTCTCTCTGTTGCAGGGTGATGGGAGTTTTCTGTGGCTCAGGGGGCCCTATTGAGCAGCAAAGTCCATTAAATAAGCAGGCATTGTTTGGGGGTAATGTTTCAGGATCTCCCCCTTCTTTGAGTTGTTCCAACTCAACTTTCCCAGGGAGCCAGGAGCCCTTGAATCAAGTTACAGCTCCTTTCTCTCTTCTATGCTCTCTGCTTCTCGGTACAGCAGGAAAGCTATTATTTGCCCCCTTTAAAGGATAGTTGTGAAAAGGAGCCAGTAAATGAGTATAATGTTCTCTGGAAATACAAGGCACTATGTAAATGATGGATAATTACCAAGCACACACTGAGCATTATGCAAAGTGCTCTGGAGTTTTTCAGGGTTGCAACCCACTGAACTGCATCACTCTGATGCCCAAATAATGAATTACAGCCCATTTAGGAATCCACTGTGTGTTTAATATGAACGCCCAGCTCCCCTCAATTCCTGGGCCATGACAGCAGGGGAATGCATCAGGTGGGGTTGGCTGCACTCAGATTCCCTACATTAAGGCTAATATATTGGCTGTACATGACTGCAGCCTCCAAAGAAGGTTCTTACTTATGGGTTGGTCACCCAACGGGGAAGAATTTATTTGAAAAGTGACCTTGTCTTATGTAGCCTCGCTAGGTTGAATATAAGAGGAAGTAATATACTGATTGAAGGAAGAGGATAGAGGAACACATTTATCTCCCAGCCTTGGACCAAGTCTGATCTGTTTGGATGTCTGGATATCATACCTTATCATCTTTTAAAAATTCTCCTCTTTTCTTCTCCCCCCTTCAGGTGTTCTGATCAACCTTCCTGCCTATTGTTGGAAGAAGACATCGTGATTTAATAGCAGGGAGACCAGACTTGGGAACAGGCAAGAACTAGGTTTATATCCCATCTCTGCCATTCAATAATGATGGGACCTTGAACACTTTACTTGACCTCTTTGAGCCCAAGTGTCTTCATCTATAAAGTGAAGACAATGCTACTTGCACTGCCAACCTCATGGGGTTGCTGTGAGTTGTCCATTTTGTAACCCTACACAAATGAGTTATCATTACTATTTTGATTATGTGATCTCCCCAAAGAATATACACACATTTTTTTATATTGCATGGTGACATAATTATTTTTTCTCTTCTTTGTCACTCAGATTGGGTCTCCCAGTCTTGGCAAGTCTACAAGTACAGGACTTGCTCCCAGGATTGTCCTACTGCTACTACAGGGGAGTTTTGACCGATTCTATTTCCAACATGGATTTATTCACCCCTACATAAGTAACCTGTTAGACAACCCCCACAGGGTTCACTGCAGCCAAACTTAATGAAGACACCTAAGTGGCATAGCCTATTGCAAGAGATCTGTCAGCCTCAGCTTTTACCCAGTAGCTAGGATTTCAGGCACGTGTCACCATATGTCGACCATATGCTGACCTGTCTTGATGAAGTTATTTCTTATTAGAACTGGGATTATATTTATATTGTAGACTTTCAAAGTAACACTATCATTTTAAACAGAAAATACTCATAAGAAGTCAAGGTTCTGACTAATAAAATATGCACCTGGGATAAAATAAGCTAGGAAACAAATAACGGGGACAAGGGTTGGGGCTGGGCAGAGTGCAATCCAAAAAGAAGGAGGGAGGAAATGGTAGTTCAGTACTACCACAGGTATAGTCATTGCCAAGATAGTTTAGTCTGTCCCTCAAAGAATCCCAATTCTTCCCCATTGTGGGCACTGCAAGGGGGAAGAAAGGGGGAGGGAAAGCAGGTCCCTATAGAAAGGCACTGTAATAATGAGTCCCTGGAAAAACCATTCAGAGACAGTTGTTCCCTACATACAAGGTAAGGTGTAGGGATAGAAGCTACCACTTTTAAAAAGCACACATCTCTGAGAGAGATTGCTCCCCAATAGCACCATATGAGAAAGCCTTATTCATCCCGTGATAGTTACTGCTATACAAGAAGTTCTGAGAACCTAAAGACAATGGTGTAAAAAGTGCTCAGGGATGATGAACTACATCTGGCTGTTATAAGACATTTACAGTAAAAATGTCTAAGAAATATTTATGGGACACAGGGAAATATAAGCAACTGGATGATGAGGAAGGCTTCTAACTGGGGCCCAGGAAGGTGGAGGTTGGATATTCAGGTGTCCTCAGAGTAATTTCCCCCAAACACCCCAAGAGATATTTTAACCTTATTATTATTGATCTTTCTAGCCAGTTCTACCTCCTTTCAGTTCTACAGCTAAACAAAGAGTCATTTGGGTAATGAAAATGTAAAAAGAGCTAATGAGTCTTCCAAGATCAAGTTTAACAAGGAATGAAGTATTTAGACATCCAATAGACAAAGTTCCAGCATAAGCTTAGAAAACAGGCAACCTGACCAAATTAAGGGAAAAATAGGAGGAAGTTCTTCGGCTTTGGTCTCACTGACATGATTTTTGGGGGTATCACAGTTTTCTGTGGCCTCTCCTTTCACTGAACTAGCCTTACAAATGAGAAAACTGAAACCTAGATTGGTTGAGTGACTTTCATAGATTCACACAGCTGAGTGCAGGATTTAAATCCAGATGTTCCTGACTCTATATCTAGCAGTCTGGTCATTATTCCAGTCACCTCTTTAATATGACATAAGGATGGGATAGGAGGGATAAGTCAAGGGAACATGCATTTATTATTTGTCTAGTATGTCAAGTATTGTGCTGAGTGCTTTATAAATAGTATCTCATTTGATAGACCATTACGTTACAACACCTTGGACATGTATTTTGGAAATTTTATTCAGAAGTAGTGAGTAATGATGAATTTACACAAATAACCTAGACTCTCTCACTCATCTTTTCTATGACTACCACAAGGAAATATGAGGATAAGGTCAGGGATAAGGTCTATACAATTCAGCTAATGGCTCTGTAATCTTGATTGAGGTAAAAAGGATGCAAATTATATAATACCACTTGTAGATGAAGTAATATAATCTACTGAGAATGTTACAAGCATTTTATTTGATAATGAGTGTCATGTTTCTTTTGTAACTTCTATCTGCACACTTGCTTTCTTCAAAATCTATTACACTACAGATAAGCAATCATTTGAAAATTCAATGTGGAAGTGATAAATTTTCAAGAAAATCATTCTACAGAGCAATTTGGAACTATGCCCAAAGGGCTATAAAACTATACATACTCTTTGGCCCAGCAAAACCACCACTAGGTCTGTGTCCCATAGGAGATGAAAGAAAAAGGGAAAGGACATATGTGCACAAAATGTTTATGGGAGTTCTTTCTGTGGTGGCAAAGAATAAGAAATTGAGGAGATGTCCACCAACTGGTGAATGGCTAAACAGTTTGTAGTATCTAATTGTGATGGAATGCTGTTGTGCTATAAGAAATGTTGAGCAAGATGTTCTTAGAAAAACCTGAAAAGATTTATATGAACTGATTCAAAGTGAAGCCAGGAAAACATGAAACAGCAGTATTCTAATGACTTAGCTATTCTGATCAATATACAATGATCCAAGACGATTTCAAAGGACTTAAGTGAAAAATGCCATTCACCTTCAGAGAAAGAACTGATAGAGTCTGAAGGCACGCAAAAGTATCCTTTTTTCATTGTTTGGGTTCTTTTTGTCTCTTTTCTTTTGCAATATAATATGGAAATATGTTTCGCATGACTTCACATGTATAATCCATGTCAAATTACTTGCCATGTCAGGGGTCCAGGGGAAGAGGGAGAAAGAGAATTGAAACTCAAAATTTTAAAAAATTCATATTAAAAAATTTTATGTGGAATTGACAAATACTTCATAAAATAAGTAACAATGTGTTGGGGTGGGGGAGAAAACCCAATCCACAAATGTAATTCAAGGTATATATTAATATTTTACAATGCATTGAATCTAGCCTGAAGTTATTTGAGTATTACATCATATGAATACTTAATTATAGTACTAGAAGCCAGGCACTTTACTAGTACTTTACATTTATTTTCTCATTTGATTTTCACAATAACTCTGAGAGGTAGGTTCTATTATTGTCCTCATTTTCCAGTTGAGAAAGTTGAGTCAAAAAGGGGTTAAATGACTTGCCCAGTGTCATAAATTTGAACTAAGGTCATTGTGACTTCAGAACCAGGCTCTCTATTCGGTGTACCACCTGGTTACTTGTTCACTCCAACTTGTAAATTGGGAGAATGTGAGACGCAATGTCAAAGCAAATTGGATGTATGAAAAGAACTTCTTTAAAGCATTTAAAAGGTCCTATAACTCTAACATACTTTACTGCAGCGCATTTGTAGTAGTAAAGAATTAGAAATAACTCGTTGCTCATCCACTGGGGGAATAGTTCAATTAACTGTGAAATATTAGCGTAATGGAATATAACTGTGTTGTAAGAAATGAGGAATATGAAGAAACAGGGGAAGACTTATATGAACTGATACAAAATGAAGTTTAGCAGAACCAGGACAAAAAGAAACATAAAGAATACAACACTATAAAAATACGGCAACAATGAAATGAAACTGGACATCAAGTATAACGAACAAGCATGGTTCCAAAGACGAGATGAGAATGTTTAACTTCCTCACCTTTTTAGAGAGGAATTTTTGAATTATGGGTATAGAATGTTACAAATACTATCAGATTTTGTTGATCTGTTGATTAATTTTGCTGAAATACTTTTCTCTTTTTCTTCCTTTGATAAAAGGATGATCAGAGAGGAAGAAGGATATATTTGGAAATGAAGATAATATAAAATAAGATACCAATAAAAATAAAAGGAGAAAATACTTTATAGATGGAAGACATGCATGTCAGTGTGCTTTGGATATGATTCAAAATATCAATACTTTAAGAACATATAATTTAATTAATATTGATGCTTCGTGTAACAAGCTAGATCACAATACCTCTATAACTTAGTGGATGGCACTTGAGAGGTGCTGTAGCTAAGACATTCATCTCCATGTGGGCAGCCTAGTGATAGCTTCTTTCTAAATGTAGTTAAGCTGGTCCTCAGAGAACACAATGTATTTTACTGGGCAGTAGTTGAAGCCTTTACAACTCTGCAGTACCCCTGAATTTTGTACTTTGCTACAAAAGACTTCAGTAACTCATCATCACCCCCTACACCAGAGTGAGACTTTGAAGCCAGGACCTTCTTGGAGGGCTTATCCACACTAGGCATTTACTAAATTGCTAGTTGAATTTAATGTTTTACTGGAAGGGTCATTTTCACTGTGCATTGGAAGTTCTTAAGAGTTCAGGGTGCTCAAAAAATACTCAGCAGAATTCAAACTGACAGATCCTATCAAGTTAGAAAGATGTCCTATATAGACATAGAGACTGGTTTTCCTGGGAACAGTCCAGTTACACTGAGAGAAAAAAAGACTCCTCATTGGGCTGGATAATCAAAGAGGGGTGAATTTTTTTTTACCACAAAGACATGGAACAACTGTTTACTGACTCATGGAGAAATCACAAAGTCTTTTAACACCAAAGAAATCACAGATTCTGGAACTACTGAAGGACGAGTATCATTTTCATATATCTAATTTTAAACCATCATTGAGTATTTTTTATCCGTAAGATAGAAAGTAGAACATACTAGGAGAAGGAGGTAATTCTCCCTGTCTTACTTTGTTATACCTTGGATTTGCACATATTAAAAATGAGTTCCTTTCCTTTGTGTGCCCAGCATGTCTCTCACTATAACACAGAATGCTTGGGATCTGGGCATCATCTCTGTTCCCTTAAGCAAGAGATATCTAATAGAAGGTTCTGCTGTATTACTATCATCATTGATGGGAAGGAGGAATTTGGATTAGAAAAAACTCTTATAATCACTTAATCCCACCCCCAATTACAGGGCTACCATAAACAAGTGCCATAAAAGCATGCAAATTCATAGATTTGAGGGGGAGCAAAATAGAGCAAGGTAAGGCTTCTCATTTTAAAATGAATCTCTTATTTGCTAGGAGGATGACATAGGTATGGCAGCTTCATTTCTCAAAGCTAAAGCTTGTGATTAACGTGGTGCCCTGCTGTAAAAATGGATGGTCTGCCTTGATTCTAGCACACCCCCCACTAATCAGACTCTGGATTTTCTTTAGTTTCCAGCTGCCCCCAGCAACCCAGGGCCAAGCATATGCTAAACAGAGAAATCTAATTATTTTCAAATAATCAAAATTCACCTAACCAGGATTTGATTAAAAGTAACAGGAAAGAGCTAATCTGATTTCCTAATGTGATATACCAAGACATGCTTCCTGGGTTTCAGAGACTCCCTGATAATCCTGCTTGATGCCTGGGCCACTTCCATTTGATATCTGGTTTTATTTGAGGTATGGGGTGGGGCACTCATTAAAAAATAGATGGACTGAGCAACTGATAACTCTCTAACTGACTATATCTTGTCCACTTCTTACTAAAACTCAATTTAAGCTGATTAGATGAAAGTAATGGTCTTCAAGGAAATTGGGGGTGGGGGAAAAGCAACTTTCAAGAAGGAAGAAATCCTTTTTTTGTTGTTCACATTGGTGGACAGTTTTAACTTGAGAAAGAACTTAGATTCAACAAAATTTCTAGAATAACCCAAGAGAGTATAAAAGGTTTCTCACAAAAGATTCATTTCTCAAAACCATAATATGGCCAGTCTACCTCTCGGAAGGAAGGAAGGAAGGAAGGAAGGAAGGAAGGAAGGAAGGAAGGAAGGAAGGAAGGAAGGAAGGAAGGAACCTTTAGAAATAGTCTCTCAGGCTAGGAACCATTCTAGATTCTTCCCTATTTCCCCACTCCCCCATATGCAAGTTTTTTCCGAGGCCTGCCAATTTCACCTCTTCAATATGTATTGAGGATACCCCCTTCTGTAACACTCCCATCAACATTGTACAGACTGTTATCATCTCGTGGGTGGATTATTGCAATAGCTTACAACTGGATCTGCCTGCTTCAAGTCTCTCCCCCTTCCACTAATTCTCCATTCAACCACTTGAGAGATTTTCCTAAAACAGGGGTCCCATCATGTCGCTCCCCTATTCCAGTGGCTTTTTATTTCCTCCAGGAGTAAATGCAAAATGTTTGTTTGACATTCACACTCCTTCATAACCCTACCCCCTTCTACCTTTCCAGTACTCTCACACCTTACTTCCTGATACCACTTCCTCTGATGACATTAGCCTCCTGACTGTTCAGTAAACAAGACACACTCTCTCTTGGCTCTGAGCATTCCCTTCCCTGCTCCAACTACTTACCTCCCCGGCTTCCCTTCAGACTCATTTTAAACCTCACCTTCTACAGGAAGCCTTCCCCAGCCCTCTAAATTCCAGTGCCTTCTCTGTTGATTATTTCCTAAGCATACTGTATAAAGCTTTGCCATATATTTACTTGTCTGTTGTCTCCTCCATTAGATTGTAAACTCCTTAAAGTCAGGGACTATCTTCTGTCTCTTTTTGCATCCCCAGGGCTTAGACCATAGTGGTAACTATAATAATTAATAAATGTTTATTGATGGATATTATTTGATCCCCACAAAAACACTAGGAAGTTTTGCTATTACTATCTCCATTTTACAGTTGAGGAAACTGAGGCATAGAGAGATGAAATGAATTGCTCGTTTTGTCCTCACAGAGCACCACAACTAATAAGTAACTGAGGCCAAATTTAAATTCAGATCTTCTTGACTCCAGGACCAGCACTCAATCCATCATACCACCTAAATGCCTAATGATGTGCCTGACGTATCTTTCTCATTGCAACACAGAATGCCTGTAAAGTGGACACAATATTTATTCCCTTAGAAGAGAGAAGTCTGACTATAGGATTCTACTATATCACTGTTGTCATTTATGAGAAGGTTTTTTAGAAGATGCACTTAACTCAGTACTATAAAAAGATATCAGTCTTTACAAAAATATTTCTGGAGAGAATGTCCATCAACTAGGCAATGGCTGAACAAATTGTGGTATATGAATGCAATGGAAAACTATCCCTCCATAAGAAATGATGAGCAGGTGGATTTAAAAAAAAAAAAACCTAGAAAGAATTACATGAACTGATGCTGAGGGAAGTGAGCAGAACCAGGAAAGCATTGCACACAGCAACAACATCGCATTATGATTAACTGTGATAGACTTAACTCTTCTCAGTAATGCAATGATCCAACATAATTTCAAAAGACTTGTGATGGAAAATGCTAACCACATCCAGAGAAAAAACTATGGAGTCTGAATGCAGATCGAAACATACCATTTTCATTTCTTTTGCTTTTTCTTTCTTGTGGTCTTTCTCTTTTATTCTGATTTTCTGTTCTTTCACAACATGACTGAGGAAATATGTTTTGTTTTGTTTTTTTCAGAAAAGGTGTAAGTCTTAAGTAATCCTCATGGCCCAAAACTATCTCAAAGTAATGGCAAAAACTTGTCCAATTGTCATTGTGACAAAACTTCTTTGGAAGGGCCCTAGACCAAATTTTAACACAATTTCTGGAAATATTAGGGGGAATGGAAGAGAAGAACAGAAGAGGCTAATAAAAAGAAAATCTGCTCTTCTAACAAAATCTTTTTATTCAATATATTTTCCTCTAAATAATCCCTGATTCTACTTCCTTCCCTCTCCTTTTCTCCGGCATCATCATAGGGGGAAAAAAAAGGATGGAAAGAGAAATGGAAAGAGAAAAATACTTTTTGAATGGATATTTAACATATCAAAACATTATCAATCTGTCAGGATGGTGAGAGAGAGCAACTACTCACCTAAGCTCTTAGATGAACTCCTTCAGGTACCTCTATAAAAGAGAATCTGACTGGATTTTGGAGGGGCAGAATCCAATAGGAGACAGACTGTGGCATATTCACAGCCCAGGACAAACTGGAAGGTTGATGGGAAGGATCCATTGCGCAAGGCTGGAGGAGCACACAATGCTCAGGCTATGCCATCATGTCACCAATGCGGCAGTGCCAACCAGGAAGCCCCAGGCACTCTGAGGCAGTGGCCACACTGCAGAATCTATCTGCAGGAGTCCAGCAGAACCGAGTAAGTAAGACCTGCGGAGCCCCAGGTATCTGCAGCACCTGCTCCTGAGACTGTTAGCATGCAGATTAAATGACTGTAAGTCACCTACTTGAACTTCTGGGGGCCAAGATGGCGGCATGATAGGTAAATGCTCTCCCTCTCCCCTTCTTAACCTTGAAAGATCCATAAAACATTTCCCCAGAAAATACTGGGATCAGCCAAAGGGGTAAACAGTGTCTTAGCACATGAGGCTAGGAAAATTGCTAAGGAGGGTCCCTCTTGCTGTGGCTGAAGGGGACTTAAAATTCCTGTCCATGGCAATGTAGATAATATGTCTTAAACTCACACCTGATAAGTAAACGAATAAATGATGTTTGTAATTTAGTATTTACTAGGATGCAAAATACTGTACTAATTGTGTAAAAATCTCTAATCTTCTAGGTTCCTCTAATCAGATCATTAGTAGAAGTAAAGTGTAGCTGAAAGAGGACTGGATTTGGAATGAATCTGCATTCAGGTTTTTGCTATGTCCTCTCTGGAGTCCCTTAGGCTGCTCATTTCCATTCTCTTGGGCCTTAGCTCCTCTTATTCAAAATGAGGAAGTGGAATGTTTGCCAGGATTCTTTGAACTATGAATCCTGTACTTCTGTGAATTTACTTCCCAAAGAAATAACAAATTATTTAAAAATACGATTGAGAGAAAATGTTACTTTGACTTGTGGATGAGAAAGGAATGACCTGAAGCAGTGGTGACAAGCCCAACAGGAGATGGCCACGTAGCTGTATGTAAGAATCCCTACTAGTTGCATTTTGAATTAGACAACCACATATTAACATTACCTTTATTCTATTATAATTTTATTTATTTTATTAAACATTTTTCAATTACATTTTTATCTTATTCCTCAGCAGCAGATTTTAGTAGAGGTCTTAGTCATGCATATCTCAAAGTCACACAAGGAATTTCCACAACACACACAAAGCCCTCATAACCAATTAACTCCATTTTTATGGAAGAGTAAAACACATATGAGAGATGAAGACAAAGTCACAATTGGACTTAATGATTGACAGGACAATCATTTGTTGCAATTAATATTTAAGTCCGTGTGAATGAATTTTTATTGCGGTCTAATTTTGTTTTTCACTGGGCAGAGTAAAAGGAATAGACACGTAGGAAGAGGACAAGTAGAATTAATAATTTTCCACTTAGAAGTTCTAAGCGCATATTCTAATTTATGGTTGCCTTCTCCTTCCCATACTGCAATGGGTATTTCTCAAAAAAATTCTCAAAAAAATATTGTTTCCCTGCCCAGCACAGTATTATCCTTTGTTTTGAGGAATCACAGTATACTTTAATGGAGGCAGTTTGGTGGCTCAGTGCATAAGTTGCTGGGACTGGAGTCAGGAAGACTTGAGTTCAAATCCAACCTCTGATACTCACTAGCTGTGTGACCCTGGGCAAGTCACTTAGTCTCTGTTTGACTTAATCCACTGGAGAAGGAAATGGCAAATCCCTCTATTATCTTTGCCAAGAAAACCCTAAATGGAGTCATGAAGAGTTGCATATGACTAAATGAACAAGAACAGTCAAGTGATCAGGGAGATATATGCACAAAGCAATTGCAAATGCAAATTCCATATAAGGCATGCACATATAATTGCAAGTACAGGTTCCACACAATTCAAAGTTTTGAGAAGCACTGCCATAATATCTGCTTCTGAGTTTCCATATCCTTCATCCCTTTCCAGGGAGGTTGGCAGTATCAGAAACATATGGTAAACTTCTTGTTTCATAGGGGAACAGATTTGTAAAATCAATATTTTTCAGGTGATACTATATGGTTTTGAATCATAGGAATGACAATCTCCAAAAAATTTAAGTTGAATATTACCCCAAAAATAATGGAAAAGAAAATAGTGCATGTGAGTTGATTGATAACACATTGATAACAAAGAGTTGTACCAAGGAAAGAGTATCAACAATGACATCAGAGAGACATGTAATTGAAAATGGCGGGGATGGGGAGGGTCATTTAGATGTTCAGAACAAGGGATAAATGATGGAAAAACCTATGTGAACATCTACCTAATTCCAAGAAATCTAAAAGAAAACAAGTTGATCGTAGACAACATTGTTCACTGTGGAGGGCCCAAATAAGAGACACAAAGGATGAGAGATTGTGGATTGATTATGAGTTATCTTATCAAAGAAAATACCTACATTGATGAGCTCACAAGTCAGAATATCAGAGATGTACTGAAGTAGAGAAAACTGGCTTCACCATAAAAATAGATGGGTCTCAATAGAAACCACTGATTGGATCAATAACAAATATTGATGTTCACCTACCACTGAAACACACAATCTCTCTGGTGGGAAGGAGAAGCAATAAAGCAACCCCTGAGATCATTCATTTCATGGCCTTCCTTTTACAGATGAGAAAACTGAGGTCCAGAAACCTGAACTGACTTATCCAGAGTCAAACCACAGAGTCAAGACTTAAACCCAGGACTTTTAGTTTCAGGTATCACATTCTTTCCATTATGTTATCCTTACGCCCAAAACGTGATACTGATTTGGGTGAAACATCTACCCTCTTCAATACAGAATATCAACTACTCAACTGAAAAAAAAAAGAGAGAGAGAGAAACCTACATACCTCTGTAACTTCTGGAGGCAGCCTAAGAGAGGCAGAATGTTTTCTATGTCTTCTTCTTTTCTTATTTTCCTTCTTCATTCTTATGACATTCAGAGGATAGCCAGTTATTTTACGAAGATTTTAAAGCCAATTATTTGTAAATTTCTATTAATAACAAAGGCTTATTTTGGTCCCAGCACATGAAGAAAGAGCATAGGAAGCACTTCACTATGATTCCAATGCTTGGTGGCTAAAGTGCTAGACCTGGAGACAGAGAGTCTAGGGTTCAAATCGTGCCTCTGACAGTGAAACTGTGCAGCCCTGGACAAATCACTTAAACCGTTGACTTCAGTTCCCCTTAATCTATAAAATGAAGGGGTTTCCAGCTCTAAGTCTATGATTCTAAAAAGAGAAAACTATTTGTAATATATATATACATATATGTATATATGTACATATGTGTGTACATATGTGTATGTAATATGAGTGTGTATGGGTGTGTGTGTGAAAAATTTCATTCTATCCTTGTACTCTTAAATGTTCTGGGTCAATATCTGAGTTTGATGCAAAAATGGAAACTTTTATTTCTGGCTTCTGGCATAATTCTTGGGATTCTGTTTCTGTTCAACCTCTACATATAGGTGAGTAAAGTTAGTAGGTGAGAGAAGTCATTGCATATACTTTTTTTTCTCTATCTGTTGCCCTTTTCCACTTCCAAATTAAGTACATAATTAGTCAGATGGAATAAAGGAAGACTTTGGATGGTTGGAAAACAAATAAATCAATAGGTGGTTACCACGGTGGAGCCCTGAGTCACTTTGCGAGTGTCAGCTGGGATTGGCAGTTATAATGTCTACCTCCTTTCCCCGGAGGTAAGACATTTAAGCACCTCAGACTTTATCACATTTAGCGAATGTCCTATTTGTTAATTAGGAATGAAGATCCTCAAAGAGAAATGGAACGTTAAAACTCATCTATTTAAATGGAGACAACAAGCTAAAAGTAAAAGAGCCATGTTTATTCTTCCGGTCATAGAGAGAGCAATTGGCTGGTTTGCATACATATATTTCCCAAAAATTTTATTAAAATTGACAAGGGAAAAAGTTCTTTTTGGGAATGTTGCTCTATTTTTATCCTCCATCAATTAAAAATGAAACAATTCTTCCATCCTTTCACACTTTATAGACAACAGGGTATATTAAGGAAGTTTTTAAAAGGATGTTTCCTTAGGGGTTAGATGATATATATAGTACATTTCACCCTTAATTGTAAGTTTCCTTGATTTTATGACTCTCATGTATAAACATGGCATTCTTTCAAGGCCATTTTGGGGGTATATACGTTTATTGATGTGCAAAGTTTCCCACATTTTAAGTTCTGCCCAAAGAGGCTTGAATAAAACCTTTTTGTAAATTTCTTCAGTGGCACTATCCTTTTCTAAACATTAGTAACCTACAGTCAAGCAAGGAAACAGTCAGGGATCTGGATTTATATTCAATATATTTCCTCTATTGTGAAGTGCTGTGTACAGTTACTGCTCTATATAAATAATCCATTCTCTTTGGTTTATGAACAGCAAAGAACAAGAATTGTTTGGTTCCAATCAAAGACTCAGCTATTCCTTATGTAGAAAAATACTATTTAATTAACACCACTGTTTCCCTCTCCAAAGATGACTTTGGCTTTCCACATAATAATTTATAGTATTGTAACTTTATTATAATTTGTGCTACACAAAGTTAACCTGGTTTGTATCCCATGTGTTCTTTTAGGGCAGTTTTCCTATCACAGCTTTACTGTTATAAACAATGTTCACATTCTTTATCTCCACATTTCATAAAGCTGGTAAAACCAATGAGTGTGTGTCTGCAAAGAACAGACTTGTTGCCTCACCTGTATCTTACCTATCCCTACGACCAATCTCCCTTGCCCCTTTACTATGAGTGTTTCCATGACCGCAAAAGAGAAAAGTCAGTATTCCAGCAGATGGCTAACAGGGTAGTCCTTGAGCAATATGCTATACTTTGGTCAATAAAGGAATACAGTATGGCCAGGCAGAAGTCAACTCAATATCATACCTTACCACTGATATTATTATAATTATCTGTTAGAAAATACCTACTACCCTTGCTATAAAATTATGACTTCATAAGATTGCTATTAGACAAGGTTGGACAATTTAGCCAAGAGTGTCATCGATACAGGGTTGCATGTATACATGTACATTTGCATATATACATATGAAGGAAAACATGCAAAGGTACATATATCTATTTTATTGGGGGTGGGGAGTAGGGAATGGATCTGTAGTTTCACTGGTATAATGCACTCCTGAAAAGGAAATTACCATGGCCACCCATGCAGATAAGTGACATTGTATCAGAAATGGGTCTTCAATCCAGGTTTTTTCTAACTCTAATATAAACTTTGTGTGTGTATACATGTATATGCATATGTATCTATAGAGAAACAGATAGATGTGTGGAGAGACACCATGGTGGAGAGGACAGAGGGCTTTTCTTGGAATCAGGAAAACCTGGATTCAAATTCTGTCACTCATGAATACTGACTATAGGGCTTTGGGTAATCACTTTACCCTTTCTGTGTTGTAGCCAACTCTCTAAGACAATTATTTGAAAAGAAGCTGTTATGGGAGAGGTAGTTTCTTCTCCAGGGAGTTCCCTATGTCATTAAATCTCAAATCCAGCCTTGCTCTTTACCTTTATACACATGTGTGTATGTATCTGTCATATAGGTATGCCTATATGAATGTATGTATGTATATTTCTCTGTATCCACCATCATACATTCATACATATACATTCTCATCTCTTTACCCCATTCCTCATCTCCCCAAAAAACTCACTGGGATAATATGACAATACTTTCTTCATTGTTGGTTAATGAGGGTTTCTTTATGTTTTAATATCGTTCTAAGAATTTCAAAGGACATAATATTGATTTTATTCACAAAATCAACATAACTCAAAGAACTAAAGATGCACAGAGATTCAGGGGACCTTAGAGATTATCTAGTCCAATTCCCTCTTTCAATTTGTTATATCTGTTTCCTTCCTCAAGTCTCTTCATATCCAATCAATTGCCTCATCTTGTTGATTTTACCTCCACAACATGTGGAGATAAATCACCTCCTTCTCTCGACCCAAATACTTATTACCCCATTTCAGACCCTGATCATCTCTCAATGGACTAGTATAAGAGTCTCGTAATTGGCCTCTGTGCTTCTAGTGTCTCTTCCCCAGAATTACTCCTTCACAAGGCTATCAAAATAATGTAGGTGAGATATGATCATTCCAGTCTCCTCTTTCAAAAATCTTTGAGGGCTCCATTATGTTTCTTGGCAAACTCTTCAACCTGGCATGTAAAAGCCCAACACCATAGTCTTCTACCGATGAAACTACTACTTACCCCTTCCGGAGCTTTGGTTTTATATTATTCTCCTCATAACGTCTGCAGTCCACGTACATGGGCCTACTAGATATTTCACAAACTCAACATTACAAATGCCATTGCCATATATCACACTTTCTCTTTTCCTCCTCTTTGAATATTTAGCTACCTATAAGGTTCAATTCAAGACACTACTTATTCCAGGGAAACCTTTCCCTCATCCTCACACAGTTGGTAGTGATCACTAATTTTGTATTTCGTTATTGGAATATTTATTGCACCCTCCATCCCAATGTGAGTTCTCTGAGGGCAGGGGCTGTTTCTCATTTAAAACTCCAATGAAACCCAACTACCCCTGAGATTAATATAAACTAATCACTTTGGCATTAAAACCTTTTACAACTGGGACCAAACCCATCTTTCTAGGCATATTTGTCATTAAGTCTCCTCAGTCAAACTGACCTTCTTGCTATTTTTACATTTTTCACACTTTATCTTTTTCTCTGTCTTTATACTGGCTGTTCTTCATGCGTCAAATATATTCCTTCCTTACTTTCACATTTAAAATCCTTTGTTTGCTATGAAGCTCAGTTCAAGCACCGCTAGCTACATAAAGATTCCTATTTCTGCCCCCTCCAAATGTTAGTACTTCCTACAATACAAATTACCTTGTATTATATGTATGTGTTTATGTATATACAAGGTATCCCAAAAGTTGTAGTTCAGTTTTAGGTTATAAAAGCTTATAATCACACTCAGACTTTTGGGACACCTTGTATATGAATATATCAAACTCCCCTAATAGAGTCTAAACTTCATAGTGGAAGGGGAAGGGCAGGAGAAAAGGAAGGGAAAGTGAAATGAGATGGGGAAAAGGATGGGGTAGGGAAAGGGGAATGGGATGGAGCGGGGGAGGAGAGAAAGGGGAAAAGAAAGAAGGGGAAAGGGGAAAGGATAGGGAAGGTGAAGGGAAGAAGGAGGGAGGTCAATGTCATTAAAAGGCCAAAACAGAAAGAACAATTAATAAATGTTAGAGCCCAAAGTATGGTAGAAATAAATGCTTCATTGAGGGAGTAGCCTCATTAATAGTCCTATTAATGTATTAGCTTTTACTTCTCTGTAGGTCCATTTGCCTCCCTAACTCTAGTAAAATGTATGCTTCTAGATGACAGAAATGATTCATTTTTATCCTTTTATTCCTAGTCCCAATCACAGCGCTGTATACACAGTAGGCACTTAAAGTTCATTGAAAGTAATTGAATTTTATTGGGTTACTTGCTCCATTAAAAAGAGCTAGACGTTAAGATACCAGTTCAATGCATAGAGGACAACACCCAGGAGCAGAAAATTTAAGGTACATCTTGAATTCTACTCAGTTTAACAACATTGGTCAGTGCCAATTATGTGCCAAACACTGGAGTTACAAAGACAGAAAGGAAATAAACCAAGCATTCAGTGATGGAACAAAACAAAGAATTAAGGCAAATATTCCAATAATTCAACTGTATATTCAAGGTATTCCAGTAATTCAAAGGTGAACAGGCTCTGTTTGAGTTATCTAAAGAACTGTCTCAATTACTTAGGTTGGCCAGAGGAGAGGTGGTCCAAGGCTAGGAGTCAAGCAATATAATGAACCTAGTCACCAAAAAGCCAGGACTCTGGAAAGCAGCCATCTTGATGGCTTTGTTATCTTTCACAGGAAAGGATCATAGTTTATAAACCTGGTCTCCTGGAAGCCTCGATTGCTGGCAGGCCAAAGCACTGGCTCAGGATTTTAAGCCAGCTAAAGAGTCAATGGGGAAACTCAAGAGAAAACAGCTGGTAGCATTGAGGACCACTTAGATTTTTGGCTGCTGAGATTGTTTTCCCACTTTTTTTTAAAGCAATTTAGTTCCATGAACTCCTTTAGGAAAATAAACTGCTAAGAGGTTTGGGCAGCAACTCTCACCCACTCATAGAAAACAGAATGAGGCGGAGGAGGAAGAGAGAAGTGAGAAAAGCAGGTGATAGTATGTAAGCTAAATATTTTCCCCTTGAGGTACTAAAGAGTGGAAGTTTTCCAGCCATAAAAAGTACATTAGTCATTATTCAAGATTATTTATGAGCAGAGCATGAATTTTTCAAAAATTTTTGAATCATAAAAAAATCATAGATTCTCAGAGTTGAGAGGAAACTTAGAGATCAGTTAGTCTCTAATTCAAATTCTAATTCAAAAAAATTTTTGAAAATCTTCAAATTTTTTCCAATTACATGTAAAACCAATTTTACTATTTTTTTTAAATTTTAGTCTCAAATTGTCTCTTTTCCTCCCTGCCCTTCCCCCTCCTTTAGAAGGCAAGCAATTTGATACAGGTTATGCAGGCACAGTCATGCAAAATATATTTTCATATTAGTCATGTTAAAAAAAAAGAGACCACAAAAAAAGTTAAAAAAAGAAAAGTATGCTTCCATTTGCATTAAGACTCCATCAGATATTTCTCTGGAGGTGGATACCTTTCTTCATCCTAAGTCTTTCAGAACTGTCTTGGATCATTGTATTGCTGAGAATAGCTAAGTCATCTTCTGTGGATCATTGTGTAATACTGCTCTTTCTCTGCACAGTGTTCTCCTAATTCTCTTTACTTCACTTTGCATCAGTTGATATGTCTTCCAAGGTGAAACTATACCAAACTGGTAACTCTTGAAAGCATTGCTGATGTGTGATTTCACTTTTGCTAAAAGACCTCAAAGATGAGGGACTCTACCTACAAAACAGCACATTCAGCTTTTAAAAGACACTTATGTTTATATTAAAAAGGTACAAGGTACACCACCCACCCTTACATTGAGTCCAAAACTGTTTCTTTTCCATTATTTTCATTGCTTCCGCTCTCTGGATGAGAAAAGAACAAAGAAAACAACTCATTCCCCTACTATACAACAGCCCTTCAAATACTGGAATTAACCCACCAACAAATCAACATCTATTTATTAAACACCTTCTCAGTGTCAGATGATACACCAAACATGGGGGATAAATGAAAAGTGCCTGCTCTTATTTCTGACTCTTCATGACGCCATTTGGGGTTTTCTTGGCACAGATACTGGGGTAGTTTGCCATTTCCTTTTCCAGCTCATTTCACAGATGAGAAAGTGAGGCAAACAAAGTTAAGTGACATTCCTGGGGTCATACAATTACTAAGTGTCTAAGGCCAGATTT